>PVIW01006405.1:0-87596 GCA_004026585.1 Noctilio leporinus | reverse complement strand
GTATTATGCTTAGTGAAATAAGCCAGTCAGTGAAGGACAAATATCATATGATCTCACCCATTACGGGACAATAATGAACAAAACTAACAACAAGCAAAACAGAACCAAATATATGAATACAATGAATAGGCCTTCAGTGGTCAGGGGGGAAGGGTTGTGGGGAGGGGGGAGGCAGAGGCAAGGAAGGGGAGCAGCTTAGACAAGAACCTAGTATAAAGGAACCATGGACATGGACAACAGGTGGGATTGACTTTGGGGGGAATGGGTGGGTGGGGAGGGGGACAGAGGGGAGCAAAAAGGGGATGGATGTAATACAACAACAATAAAATAATAAATAAATAAATAAATAAATAGTTATTGAATGCAACCATGAATCCAGGTTTTGTGGAACCTGAACTGGATGCAACAGGGGGAAGAAGGTGTGGCTCCTAAAGAATACAAAACACAGGGTCCAGACCGGGTCCTTCAAAGAGGATGGCCTTGAAACTTCACTGACTTCATGGTGACTCTGAAAGACTGACTACAGTAGCTACACTACATTATGAAAATGTCTGTACCTACCTGCACCAGCGCTAGGAACAAAAACAGGGTAGTTATCAGTAGATGCTTGTTGAAGGGACTCGAGTCGTTTCTTCTGCGTTGCCCAGGCCTTCCCATTGCCCAAGGCCCCCAACTCCGCTACAAAGCACCCAGGTTCCTCCATTGTTAACTTATTCACTTGCACCTTCAAACGTGAGCAGCTCATCACTGCCAGCCTGTGCCTGGGTCTGGGACGCAGCACGGATAAGACAGTGTCTCTCCCTCAAAGGAGCCCACTGTGGAGCAGGGTGGACAGACAGGAGCAGATCGTGGGAACATGGAGCAGATGATGGGCCACACCGAGGTGTGAGCCGGGTGCCACATACGCTGAGAGGGGGAAGCACCCTGGAATAGCCGAGATGTCAAGGGAGTCACTTTCCCCGCAAACGTTCAAGGAAGAGCTTTCCGGGCAGAGTTAGGGAACCCAGCTTCTCTTTCTCTTGGCTCCACAGAGCTCCTCTCTCCCTTCTGCTGTATGCCAGGAAAACAGAGTCTGAGAGAGGGGACATCCATCTTCCCCTGGAGGTGGCTGTGCAGCGTAGCTTCGGGTGTCAGCTGTGTAGAGGGAGCAGGAGGACTTAACAGAGCTCTTGCCCACTTATTTTGCTAGATTTAGAGACAGCCTTCCAAGGGCAGTCCTCCAAGGAAAGCCAGGACTCTGGCCCTGGAGACGCTTGAGCACAGGGCCGAGAAGAGCAAAAACCGGACACTGAAGTCAACCAACACCAGCTGCCCAGACCCAGGCTGCCCCCTACTTCACTGGGGTTATTCAAGAGGGTGGATGCTGCCTCTCTAGCGCCCTCTTGGAGGAACCCAGGAGTATGACACTTCCCCCTTCTTAGCAGGTGGATGCAAGAGTGTTTGTCCCGTACATCCCAAGGAGAGAAAAGACCAGGACCTATTCGACTTGCTCAGTGGAGGGAAGGGAAAGAGACATTTTTGGCCTCAGCTTGGTCCCCCTGTCAACCGTGGATGATGCAAAGATGGGATCAATAAGTAGTGAATCTTTGAAGGTTGCTCAGTTCTGCACGGGACATGCAGAATCATGGACCAGAGCCTGAATCCCAGCTTCCCCAGTACTTAAGGTTTCATGAACTTAGGCCAATTGCTTCACCTCTCTGGGCTTCATTTGTCTTATCTGGGAAAGAATCCTTGGTTTATCTACTTCCTAGGGTCATTGCAAGGAGTCAGATAGGGAGGTAATGGAAGAGCGTTGGACAGGTATAGATTGCTCTACAAGTCCATTCATCTCATAAATATTTACTGAGTGCCAACTGTGCACCAGGCATTATGCCAGTGCTAGGGATGTGCAGTGAATGAGACAAAACCACCTAATGGAGCAAACTTTCTGCACAATGGGCAAGAGGGAGCGGGGCAAGGGAGAGAGAGAAAGGGAAAGAGACAGGAGAATAAGTATACAAACATAGAGTATTAAGTAGTAAAAAGTGCTATACATAGAGAGAAATAAAACAGAACAAGAGATAGGGCGAGATGTGAATGTTACTAGAAATAGGCTGTTCAGGGAAGGTCTTACTAGGAAGCGATCTTTGAGTAAAGATCTAAATAAAGTGAAGGAGTGAACTATGCAGATAACTAGAGGAAGGATTTGGGGGGCAGACCCTCAGGGGATGTCCAGCGTGCGGTAAATAGTGTTAACTGTGTAGATGGAGTCTCAGTTATGGCACCTGTGTGCCAGCTCTGTGGCTCTGTGCGGGGAGGGTTCAGAAAAGGGACAATGGCCTCTGCCCACGTTTCTGTCCTCCAGCTCCTGGCTTAATGCCAGACACTTCAGTTCTTCCCCGTGTGCCACTGGTGCCTTTCAAGCTGCTACCCTGCGGCTGGAGCTCGAGGGGGTGAGTCTGAGTCCATATATGGATTACTAAGAGGAACTGCTTGGGACATCAGAAGTTTCTTCCACCGACTCAGTCCCTGCTGGTTTTTGCAGCCAGAAGCTGCGGAGGCTTATCTTCCTGGCACTGGAATCCTGGGCTGGGGGGGCCTGGTGTGGGGGTGGGACTCCTCATTCCCGAGATAGCCCTCCTGAATTTTTATCCACCACACCAGCCTGTCCTGCATCTCCACATCTCCACCCCTCCTACCAGTCTAAATGGATGTGGTTGCTTTTATTCCGTAGTTGCCAGACTTCCACTCAGCTTGATTCCTGCCAGTTCTGAGTAATGGATTTTCTATAGTTTAGTTGTAATTTTGATGTGGTTGTGCACGGTGGCAAGCCATGTTTACTTAAGCCACCAAGGGATCAGAAGTCCCTTGGGCTTTTATTCTAAGAGGAACAAACAGTCTTTGGGGGATTACTATTATTGTTTATTAATAATATTAATCATTCACTTTTCCAGTGTTTTACTGTGGTGTGTTATTACCATTATTCTAGCTAGCATCTCCTGAGCATTTCGTATATGGTAGGCTAGTGTAATTACATTAGTTAATCATCCCATTCCATCTTCCCATCCTCCTGCAGGTGGGTGCGATATCTCCATTTTACCGATGAGGCCTCTGAGGTTCAGAGAAGTTAAGTACCTTGTGCAAGATCTTCCCTTTACTCAACAAGTAGTTATGAACACCCTTTTCATGGTCTTTTGATGTGCTAGGCCAGTTTTCCATCAAGGGGTCCTGCCTGGGACCCTGCACTGCATGCCAGGGCCAGCACATTGTTACCACTATGCCAAACTGCAAGTTAGGGAGCCAGAAGCAGAGGGAATAAAGGAAGGAAGGGTGTGAGGGAGGAAGGGAGGGGAAAAGGGAGGAAGGAAAGGAAGAGAAAGACAGACTCAACCCAGAGGCAGTAAAGCTCCTCCTTGCAGTGTGTAATCAGGACTGGGTGGGCGCATGAAGGTGCAGGTACCTCTGAGGGTTGGACCATAGAACCTACAGTGAGGAACAATCAGCCTCCGTAGCTCCTTGTAAGGCGATGACTTCTGTCCCCTCAAAAGATATGTTCAAGTCTTAACTGTAGGTATCTGTAAATGTGAGCTAGTTAGAAAATCAGGTCTTTGCAGATGTAATCAAGCTAAGATGGGGCCATTAGGGTAGATCCTAACCCAACATGATGGTGTCCTTATAAGAAGAGACACACAGGAAGAACGCCGGATAATGACAGAGGCAGGGGCTGGAATGATGTCTTCACAAGCTAGTGAACACCAAGGGTTGTCAGCAACGCCAGAAGCTAAGAGAAAGGCCTGGCACAGATTCTTCCCTAGGGCCTTTAGAGGCTTGCATTTTGATTCTGGACTTCTAGCCTACTGAACTATGAGAGAATTAAATTTCTGTTGTTTTGAGGCACCCAGTTTGTGGTACTTTGTTACAGCAGCCCTAGGAAACTAACATACAGCCCCCACCCCCACCCCACCCAGGGCAACCACGCAGCCTTCCAATCCCCCCTCACCCCCACCTTTTCCTTCCAGAACCCTACAGCTGCCCCACCGCTCAGCTGGGTGCAAAAGTGAGAGGGAAGGGCTTGGATGAAAGGGTGAATGAAGGAATAAATGAAGGAATGGGTGGCAGAGCTCCATTTAGTTCCGAGAAGAACAAACTTGCATAAAAATTACTGCACTAGTAATCCACTTTAGTACTGAAAAGTTAGAAAGTAAAAATAAGTCAAAAGAAAAGTTACAATGTTAATCATATTACACTTTTTCATAATTTGAAAAAGAGTGGCCTTTCTAAGCATGAGATCAAGGGCGGTTCCTCCCAGCGCTTTCCAACCACTTCCACTCTCCTTTCTTCCAAGGACTTAGATCCTACCAAGTTCTCACCATCAGACTTTACTATTTCCCTGGTACATTGACTATGCTGCACTTCAAAATCACCATTTTCTATCTTCTCCTCTTCCTCTAAGCTTTCTCTGACTCTTCCCTCCCTCTTCCTTGTCTCTCCACCCCAGCCCTATGCTATGAAATTGCCGTGTCAGGACTTTCAGCTACCTTGCAAAAACATATATTGTGGGTGTTCCCCAGCAAGGGCATTTACGATGATCTACAACCCTGCTGCTCAAAGTGTAACCTTTGACTAGTATCATCCAGAGCTTGTTAGAAATGCAAAATACCTGGTCTCACTCCAGACCCACTGGATCAGAACCTAGGTTCTTGGTTAGCCCATTCAAGTTAGATGAGCCTTGGTAGACAACCTAATAAGGGCCGCCTTGCTGACCACCACGGATTGTACTGTGGCCATAGCCACAGTGTCCTGGGACTCAGCTTCCACTTCATTTCTCCTTACCATCAAAACTACCAACTTGGTGACAATTGCCCCGATGTGTGACTTCCTCTGTTTTCGAAGGATGAAAGGTCCTACTTTTCCCCAAAGACCCCATTCACTGGGGCCAAAAAACTGTAAGGCACCTGCCATCCCTACCACAGGGAACAAGAGGCCATTGGCTAGAGCATGACAGTCATCGGGAGCACACTGCCTGCTTATGTGACAACTGATAGTTTCACAGTTGCCTTGAATTGGGGCTGTGAAGAT
Source organism: Noctilio leporinus (assembly GCA_004026585.1). Classification (NCBI taxonomy): domain Eukaryota; kingdom Metazoa; phylum Chordata; class Mammalia; order Chiroptera; family Noctilionidae; genus Noctilio; species Noctilio leporinus. The sequence continues at coordinate 82,538 of PVIW01006405.1, read as the reverse complement.
CAACTGTTTGCAATGTGAGATTCCAGCAGGAAGAATCCCTGATCTTCCTGGTTCCCATGCCAGTGTGAAGACTAGACCAGCAAGTGTTTCATGTTGCTGGAGCACGGTTTTCACACCCATTAAACTTCCAATTGCTCAAAGCCAAGGAATAGTGGCGCTCCCTTCTGTTACCCGCTTGGCCGGAGAGCTGCCACTCTAAGCACAGGAGGGGAGAGAAGCGCGGAGTGTGTCTGCACACGGGCACAAGCACACGCATGTGGGCCGAGACAATTCAGGCGCAGGAGACAGGAAATGAACTCTCCACTTCTTTCCAGTTAAGGAAATTGAAGCACCGGCTCCCATTGCAGAAATCAAAGTAGCATTGTTTCAAAGGACCCAACAGTCCTGGAGAGAACAAAGGTTCTGGCACTGCTTCCTCTCTGGAGAAGATGCTATCATAGACACTCCACCCCCTGCAGATGAATCCAGCCTGTTTGGGACTAAAGACCAACGTACAAGTTCGTTTATGAGGATCGTGCTCAGGAGTAGAGATCCTCTGGGAGTGTGAGTAGCACTCTGCCTGCACAGTTGTCACAGGGGGAACAAAATCTGATGAGCACTAAGAATGTTTTCTAAGAAACAGCAACCTGACAATTTAGAGCCACATGGAGAGTATGGCAACAGTCTGAGGGTCACCATGCCCGCGACTTACCAAATGGCTGCTGCCAACACAAGTGCAAACATTGCTCCAACAAAACGAATGTGCCGAAACCTGTAGGTGAGAAGGATGGCGGGAGCTACCTGAGATCGTAGTGTGGCGAGTCCAATCTTTCACTGCCACCTCTATTTTTAGATAAGAAATTTTGTTTTAAGAACAAAACATAAATTAGCACCCACGTTCTTGGCAAGCCTTATGCTTGACCCTTGGGAAATAGGTGAAAAACGTAGAATCCTTGAACTCCACTGTCTGGTGGGCGCATATGAATAGTCTAGGGTCAGTTAGGGCAGAGGCGAGGAGTCGGACACACCTCACTTTCTCTGGGAGCACACAACAATAACCAGTGCCCAAATTATGACCTGAATCATCAGAAGAGGCATAAAAACCTCACTCAGAAGATCACCTATGGGAGTGGTCAGGGGTGTGACTGGGAAAGGATACACAGGAAGCTTCTAGGAGTATGGGTGTTGTATTATTGTCCCACTTTTTAAATTATATTTTATTGACTGTGCTATTACACTAGTCCTGAATTTTCCCCTTTTGTCCCTCCATTGTCCCATTTTATTACATCACACATTCTTCTAAATGCATGGCAAAGAATGTGAGTGAGTTGAGTCTGACAATGCAGAGTCTTCCAACTGAACTGTACCTTCTTTGCTCCAGTCCCCCCAACATCTGGCACAGGATCTTTCCATATTGTTAATTTCAGTTTCAGGCTGCTTTCTGGGATTGTCACCCAAAGCATCCTTTTTGTAATAAGGCTAAAGAATACAGCATTTTTATAACTTACTTGACTATCACATTCTTTTTTAAGGGGTATGTTTTGGGACTAGTGTTTCACAGAAAACACTCTGGGAAACACTGGATTAGAGATCTATTCAGGAGACAGAATTGACAAGGATTCAAAATTTAGTGACTTCTGGTAAGAACCTTGAAAATCCAACCCAATGTCTTGCCCCTTCGTGCCCTCATCACTACTTCGCTGTAGACCACCAGGAACCCATACCGATTTGCTCCCAGAATGCTGCAATAATGGTGATCTACAACCATTCAGCCACATCAAAGGAAACGTATAGGCAGTTGAGATATTTTCCAAAACGCAATAGTTTCAAAATGAAAAACGTGACAATAACATTTTTGTTGCAATAAGCAGAATAAAGAAAAGCAAAAGGCAAGAGATTTAACTTATCCTTGAAAATATTAGGCCTGAAATAACAGACATGGTTTTCAATTACTTGCAACAGAAAGACCTCACGTTACTAATGCAGTTGAGACCCACTAGACAGTCTGTTTACCATTCCCTGCAGTGGCGACAACAGACCCAAACTGTGAGTCAGGCGGTGGAAGCAAGTGCAGAGGAGAGAATGACCCCCAGCTGCAATGGAACCAAAGACACCCCCACGCAGCCCCACATACACACTCATGGGATCAAAGGACAGAACGGGAACTTCAACACCAGACCCTTTCAGAACTGAAGGGTCTGTAGTCCTGGAATATCCATGCTGACACCCCCTTACCATGACTGGCTCTATTCCAAGTTCCTCCAGGTAAAACTTGCACAGCACTCACACATACCTGTTTCTCCTAGTCCCTTAAAAACCCTTAACCTAGTGTGGTGAGCAAGATGAATTCAAGGCACTATCTTTTTGGTTGGTACCTTCTTGATCAATAAACCTTTTCGTACTCCCCCAAATACATAACATAAAATAAAACTCTGCAATGCCCCTGGAATACATGACTTAAAAGGATCTCAAACAACCTTATTTTATAGACAAGGATGCTGAGGCTGAAAGGTGAAGCATTTTGTCACATTGAGAGGCCAGGGTAGCCCTCCCAGTGTCAGGTCCTGCGGCACAGCAGGGCTCCGATGACAGGCTGCAGTCTGTGGACTTGCTCCACTCAAATCAGAGGACAAACTGCGGTTTACATGAACCTGATTCACCTGTAACACGTACCCTTTCCTGTGTCCCTGATGTGAACGGCAAGCATCGCGACGGACGTGTACTGCTGCTCTCACACATCCAAAAACCCAGAGCATCAGAAACCTGCTTCAGGGAAAATGTGCACTGGCTTGTGCTCCAAACTCTACTTTTAGGAGTTGACACTAGTCTCCTTTAAAAGGTCTTTCTTGGCTCTTACTGGCTACTTACTCTCCCAGGGAAGAAATTGTTCCTTAGTGGAATCAAAAAACAAGGTACACTTAAAACGCTCCAGGAAAATCATATTGCCTAGAGATTAAAAATATTGTTCGCTAGCCCTGGCTGGTAGCACAGTGGTTAAGGTGCCGGCTTGCGAACCCAAAGGTCGCAGGTTCGATTCCCCAGCCAGGGCAACATAACCAGGTTGCAAACCAAGTCTCCAGTCAGGTCTATGGCTGGAGGCAGGTGAATGGCATCCATACATTGATGTTTCTCTCCCTCTCTCTCTCTCTCTCTCTCTCTCTGCCTCTCTCCCTTCCCTTCTTTCTAAAAATAATGAAATAAAATCTTAAAAAAAAAAAAATTCTCTCTCTCTCTCTCTCTCTCTGCCTCTCTCCCTTCCCTTCTTTCTAAAAATAATGAAATAAAATCTTAAAAAAAAAAAAATTGCTCTCAAGCCCTGGCAGGGTAGCTCAGTTGATTAGTGTGTCATCCTGATACCACAAGGTTGCAGGTTCGATCTCTCGTCAGGGGACATACAAAAATCAACCAATGAATGCGTAAGTAAGTGGAATAACAAACCAATGTTTCTCTCTCTCTTCCCCTCTCTCAAATCAATCAATAATTTTCTTTTTCCTCTAGGGGAAATAGGAAGAAGCAAGAATTTATAAAAGAAGGACCTATGAAAGAGTAACTGACCCAGTCTAGATGGTCTGAACAGGACTCAGTGAGCTTCGTGACTCCTGCCAGACGTTCAGAAATGAGTTGATCCCAGGGAGGACTTTTCTGGGAACTTGCCATAGGCGCACCACTGAAGTTACCTTCATAGTTCTTGCAATAATCCTATGAATTAGGTAGAGACTTGACTTCTGCTATAATGGAATAGCTGCTCACTTAGGAAACCTCATGTTATAAAAATAGTAATGTCGGTGGAGGAAGTGCCTTAAAGAGTCAGAATAACGATGTCATTTTTCTTGCCTAAATTTAGGCAAAATTTATTTGAAAATTGACTAGCTCTAATTATGGTGGTGGTGCTTGGTCTAGTTCTGAATTAACGGCAAAGTCAATGCAATTCGCGTTCTCTAATTGTGACAGATCCAACCAAGGCTTTCAAAACTTGCTGTGTAGTGCTCACTTCTCAGCACATAGACTAAAATTGGAATGATATAAGAAGATTAGCCTGATCCCTGCCCAAGGATGATTGACATGCAAATCCGCTAGGTGTTCCACATTTTTAGTAAGAAGCTCAAATTGGTAGTTACAAAATAGTCATAGGGAAGTAAAGCAAAGGAAATAAAGTCAATAATATTGTAATAACTATATATGGTGCCTGTTGGGGTACTAGGAATATCAAGGGGTACACTATGTAAAGTGAATGAATGTCTAAGCACTAAGCTGTACTCCTGACACAAATACAAACTAAAATTAAAAGGAAAAAAAGAAAAGAGTAGAAGATATGGCTTGTTTTAGATGAGGAAGTAGCTTGTCCAATGTCACATTGATACAGAGAGATCTGATGAGAGATCCTTGGGGAGCATGAAGGGGCCAGAGGTGGATTTTGCCTAAGGCCATGGTAAACAGTCTAGGACAGGAGGTACTTAATGCCTCCAAAAGCATGGGAAACAAAAAGAGGGCTGGCTCTCTTGCTCTTCTTCCTTGAGGATGCCTGGAAGATCATGTTGCCACTGCCTACATTTCCCAACGGACTTTATTTTGGAAAGGAAGGAACTTCAGGCACAGCCTAGGATCAGCCTGGCCTGGCAGAGGGTGATAGGATTCTTCTCTGGGTGTCCTAGAGGGGCAACCTTTGCGGCAGAAGCCTGCCATTCTTCCAAAATGTGTAGCTTTTGTACTTCTGTTGTTTTAGTTTGTAAACTAACCCCGTAGAAATAAAATAATTAAAAACTAAGAGGGGGGGCCCTGGCTGGTAGCACAGTGGATAAGGCGCCGGCCTGCGAACCCAAAGGTCGCAGGTTCGATTCCCCAGCCAGGGCACATAACCAGGTTGCAAACCAGGTCTCCAGCCAGGTCTGTGGCTGGAGGCAGGTGAAACGCAACCATACATTGATGTCTCTCTCCCTCTCTTCCTCTCTGCTTCTCTCCCTTCCCCTCTTTCTAAAAATAATGAAATAAAATCTTTAAAAAAAAAAAAAAAACTAAGAGGGGGAAATAATAGGAGAACCCAGATGTTAAAGAGTTTAGTTTTAACTGATAGGTTTCAGTGATTAAAGCTATAACTAAAGAGTTTAAGATGTTAGCCTTAATTGATAGGCTTAAGTAACTAATGCCTGTGAAGCTTGTGAATAAAGACTTCTTTATCCCCAAGTCTTTGCCTCTGCAAGTTTGCCTAGAAGGTGGTGGTGGGCAGCAGGACCCCAATGGTTGTTCGGTAACAACATGGCTTGTCACCATCACAAAGTGAGATTTAGAGGCTGTGCCAAGGACTTCTGGATTCCAGTGTGTCTGTTCTTAACCCGCTATTCAGGTGTCGCTGCCTCCTCCTGTGGGCACCAGCCCTGCTGTGGAGGCGGCTGAGGTTCAGGGTCAAGGTGGTGACATAGGGAGACCCTGAACTCACCTCCCCCAAGGGTGCATCAAAACTCAGCTACGTATGGAACAGTTTCCCCTTAAAAAAAGCCCTAAAAACTAGCAGACTCACGCCTTCAATTAAGGCAAATGAGCAATAAACCACATCAAAGGGCCTAGGCAAGATTGGCATGATCTCACCATAAGCCCCTCTCCCACCTGCAAACAGGAGGGACCTCACAAGTGTACACCCCACAAAGGACACCCCAACTTTTATGATTTGCCTCTGAGAAAGAAGCCGGTAAAACATCCAACTGTGGGAACCCACAGGGCAGGTGCCCGAAAGACCCACAGGCCACAGCGAATGGAGAAAGGGGCTCGCAGGCACCCACTTACCCAGGGTCCAGCGCAGAAGCCGCCTCTGAAAAGCGCTGACTTGAGCTGGGACTGGGGCGGCTTCTCGGGGTGTGTCCCACAAAGGGGAAGGTCCTGCAGCTGGATTCCCAGCCAGGGCCCTGGCCTGGGCTGCGTCCTGGTCTGAAGGACACGTAAGGTTGTTTCTCTCCCTCTCTAGAAAGAATAATAAATAAATGAAATCTTGACAAAAAAGGAGAAAGAAAAGAGAAGTGCTGACTTGAAGGGAAAGAGGCTCAGAGGCTCACCTGCTCACATTAAAGGCTCAGAGGAGGGGCAGGGCCTGGTGGGATAGTAACTAGGAAGCGGCCCACCTTCTTCCCCTGGGGCTGCTGCCTTTGAGCTCCGCCTTCCTGGTGGAAGCTGACAGGCACTTTTCTTTTTCTTTTTGCCTCCACCATTTTCATGGCCCCCGCGTTGCCTTCTAGAGCCCCAATATCTTCAAGATGGAGGCTTCTGTGCACGTCTGGTGCTCTGTCCTGGTGTTGACATTTGGCGGCCCAGGTTTTACAGTTGCTGTGCAGGCAAACACCCCTTGATCCCCATTCCTTGGTCCCACAGAACTGTTACATCCAAGACAGTTCTTGGCATGCACAGGCAGCAGGTCCCCTCACCGCACCTAATCTTCCTATGACAGAGGCCTATTTGCTTGTCTGGGAGCCTTGACCGGAAGTGGCAGACATCTAGGGATGCATGAAGCTGCACACGGTCTCTGCATTCTCCCTCTTCCTTGGTCCAGCAGTAAGTATCTCACGAAGCTGCCACTCTCAGGGCACAGCAAGAGAGGTGATAGGCCAGGAACTCAGTCTTTCTGTGAGAGGCCTATTAGCTTATCATCATGGGGCTGCCTGAGGGCTGCCATCCAGGATATTTCACTTTTTTCTTTTTTCTTTTTTTGCCAGCTCACCATCCATGGACACTTAGGTTATTTCCATTATTTAGGTTGTAAATAACGCTGCGATAAACACGGGGGCATAGATATCTTTTTGAGTTAGTGTTTCCTTGTTAGCTGATAAATCCCTAGAAGTAGAATTGCTGGATCATGTGGTAGTTTTAGTTTTAATTTTTAAAGGAATCTCCTACTGTCTTTCTTTTTTGTTACTATGTATGGTGATGGATATTAACTAGACAATGTGGTGTTTTTGCAGTATATACAAATATCAAATCACGTTGTACGCCTGGAACTAATGTTATATGTCAATTATAGTTTAAAAAACAAGGAAGGCTAATCCAGGCATTGCTCCAGGGCAATGAAGCTGCTCTGAGTTCCTTCTTGGGGGTTGCAGCAGTAATAGCAGAGCAGTGGGTCAGTCAGGTTTTCTTTCTCAGGCAAGGGACCTTCCTCTTCCTCTTTGTTCAGGGGGGTATTCCCCCCGTCTGTCACATCTATCTTATCTGTCATCTTCAGTTTCCACACTCTTCTGATGTGGGCAACCGCATGACTCGGGGAGAGTAGTGCTGTTTTGTTCTCCCAAGCCTGGGAGAAATGTCCTCAGTAAGGTGGGATTGCCTCCAGAATTGCACATGAGGACACGTACTCCAAAGCACCTTACTAGAGACACGTTTCACCTTCCATAACCAAAAGGATTACATCTACTTCAAAACTAAAAACAACCAGAACTACCAGAAAATTGAACTGCATGGAAGTCCGCCAAACAAAGAAATAAAGAAGTCACACTCAATCCAGACAGGTAGGAAGGTCAGAGCCGGGGCAGAGAGGATGCAATGTGGTAGTAGTGGGGTGGCAGTGGCCACAAGGCAGCAGCTGTGGCCAGCTGGCCAGTGGAAAGAGAAGCCAGCCACGCATTACAAAAGTTGGGAGCGATCCCAGCAACACACCAGACCTTGTAGCTCACTGTTGCAGCTCACTGTTCCAGCTCTGGGAAAATGAAGCCTCATTGCTTCTGACTGTGAAAACCAGTGGGGGTTGGGGTGGCTGAAGAAACTACAGGTCTCTCAGCAGAGTCTGTATGTTTATAGGCCTCACGGTTCCAAAATATCCGCAAACCCACCCACTGTGTTGGAACCACAGCCAGGGCAATAGCTACAGGGGTGCCAGTCCCATATAGGAAGTGGGAGAAGTGTCTGGAAAAGGGGCTGGTGCTGAGCAAATAGCATTTTTCCCTCTCTTATCCCTCCCCCACATACCACAATGTGGTGAAACAGGTTGTCCCACACTGACAAATACTTATGGCTCTGCCCCTTACAACATAACAGGTGCGACAGCTCTACCTAAGGCACAGAGGCAAACACTGGAATGCAGTTAAGTTGAGGAGACAGAGAAGCATGGCTCAAAAGAGGGAATAGACAGATCAAGGTTCCAGTGGGAGAACTAAGTGATGAGGACATAGCCAACCTAATAGACACAGAGTTGAAAACACTGGTGATAATGACTTGACAGACATGCTTGAGTACGGCAAACACAGAAGGAAAGAAGTGAAGGTTATGCTAAATGAAACAAAGGAAAATCCACACAAAACCAATGGTGAAGGGAAGGAAGCCAAGGTTCAAATCAACAATTTGGAACATAAAGAAGAAATAAACAGTCAACCAGTACAGAATGAAGAAACAGGAATTAAAAACAACAAGGAGAGGCTTAGGAATCTCTGGGACAATTTTGAATGTACCAACTTTAAACCTGAATTGTAGGAGTGCCAGGAGGAGAACAGGAAGAACAAGAAATTGAAAACTTATTTGAAAAAATAATGATGGAAAGCTTCCCTAAGTTGGCAAAGGCAATAGATATTCAAGTCCAGGAAGCACAAAGTCCCAGGAAAGCTAGATCCAAAGAGGACCACACCAAGACACATCATAATTAAAATGCCAAAGCTTAAGGGTAAAAGAGAGAACCTTAAAAGTAGTAAGAGAAAAGAAGAATTACCTACAAATGAGTTCCCATAAGACTATAAGCTGATCTCTCAAAAGAAACTGCAGGCAAGAAGGCCCTGGTAAGAAGCATTCAAAATAATGAGAAGCAATGACCTACAACATAGATTCCTCTATTCAGCAAAGCTATCATTTAGATGGAAGGACAGATAAAGAGCTTCCCATACAAGGTAAAGCTAAAGGAGCTCATCATCACCAAGCCATTATTATATGAAATGTTAAAGGGACACATTTAAGAAAAAGAAGATCAAAAACAATGAACATTAAAATGACAACAAAATTACTACTATCAACAACTGAATCTAAAAACAAACAAGCAAACAAAAACAAACAAACAACAACAACAACAACAACAAAAAAACAGCCCCAAAACAAACAAAGCAAACAGAATAGGAACAGAATCATAGATATAAGGATCTATGGAGGGTTATCAGCTGGGCAGGAAAAGGGGGAAAAGTGGGGAAATGGTGCGGGAATTAAGAAGCATAATTGGCAGGAACAAAATAGACAAGGGGATGTTAAGAATAGTATTTGAAGGGAGAAGCCGCACCCTGGCTGGCTGGTGGCACAATGGATAAGGTGCCAGCCTGCGAACCCAAGGGTTGCTGGTTCAATTCCCAGCCAGGGCACATAACCAGGTTGCAAGCCAGGTCTCCAGCCAGGTCTGTAGCTGGAGGCGGGTGAAAGGCAATCACACATCGATGTCTCTCTCCCTCTCTGCCTCTCTCCAAAAAATAATAAATAAAATCTTTAAAAAAACATCTACAGATGAAGGCAGAAGCCAGAGAACTTACACACATGATCCATGGACATAAACTAAGGGTTGGGGGGAATCACTGGAAGGAAGGGGGACACTGAGCGGAGAGGAGCAAAGGGGAAAAAAGTGGGACAACTGTAACAGCATAATCAATAAAATAACTTAAAAAAAGAAACACCTTTGTAGCCCATCCCTGGAGCAGGTAGAGAAACATTAAATTACTACCAGCATCAGGTTAAATCCCTCCAAAAATAGCTCTCCATCTACCAATGAACTTTTGTTTAGATACTGCTTGAAGTTGTGAGCTGGGAAACACTTTTTAACTTTGACGCATTTTTGTCATTTGGGTATCAACTAATTCATCTCAGTTACGTGGGACGTCGGGGAAAGCTGGCAGTTTGTTCCTCACCTTTAATAGCTGCACCAACTGCTGCATCTCAGGCTCTTCACCTTTCAAGGCCTTGCCTTCCTCAGCTGTTCCAGTTCCTGGAGGTGCACATGCGACTCCTACTGCCTGTAACCACCCCTGATTCTCCACCTGGCTGGTCCTCTGAGTCCTCCCTCAGGAACCCCAGTCTTGACTTCGCCTCCCCTTGTGCTCCCACAACATTACCCTCATTTTTTGCACCAGAGGGATAACGACCTTATTTTCACTACTAGAATTTTCAGGACAAAAAAGACATTTTATCTCTCCATTCTCAATACCTAATAATATATTCAATCCTTACTGACTATGTTAATTACAGATTTTACAAACTATATAGTGCTACATACAAATCTTGCTCCCAAATTGCTAATGACGTGGGGCCTGTCTGGCCTACGCCCGAAAACACGAGAGGCAGTTCTCGAGGGGCAGCTGGAATTGGGGTGACTTGCCACTGAGTCAGAGGAAGAGGGAGCAGCATTTGCAAAGCCCAGCGGTCTGAGTGTACCAGCTCTCATTCCAGGGTTCACACAAGAAAAGGACAGTCTCAAATGTTCCACGAAGTGAAGGCTTTCATCTTCACAAGAGGATTAAGGGTCATTGAAGTTGTACCCTTACTAAAAGCAGAAGACTAGGATGATCTATTAAAAGTTAAGAGAAATTTAGAATGTTTTCCTAATCTTCTTTTGCCCTGGGGAAGATGCACTAGGACGCGCATCAATGAACTCTGGAGAATCTTCCTTTTGGGAGCCAGTGGGTGCTCATTTTCTCACCCACCAACCTTCCCTGATTTGTCATTTTCTTGTAAAGGCAAAGTAATTGACATTTATCTTCAATGAGCTGCTATAGTTTAACTGAATAATATTAAGAAAAGGAGAAGAACAAAGGGCCTGACACTTGAATTAAAAGAAGGGAAGGCAGGATGTTTTCATTTTTTTCACATAATATGTAGCAAGTAGTAAACTTCATGTGACTTTCTTATTTTTTTTAAAGACTTTTAAAATTTATTATTTTTAGAGATAGGAGAAGCTAGGGAGGCAGAGAGGGAGAGAAACATCAATGTATGGTTGCCTTTCACCTGCCTCCAGCTATGGACCTGGCTGGAGACTTGGCTTGCAACCTGGTTATGTGCCCTGGCTGGGAATCGAACCAGCGACCTTTGGGTTCGCAGGCTGGCACCTTTCCACTGAGCCACCAGCCAGGTGACTTTCTTATTGTTTTAAATTTAATTTTATTTTTGTTATAATTTTTACTCCCCTCTGTCCCTTTCCCCACCCACCCACCCACTCCCCCACAAAGTCAATACCACTTGTTGTCCATGCCCACGGTTCTTCCATACTAGGTTCTGTGACTTTCTTATTGACCTGCACTATTTTCCTGCCCTAAGTGACTTAGGAAGAAGATCCTTTTATTGATTTTATTCCAGACCATACTGAACCTCAGCTGTCAAAGGTGGGCCCAGTACAGGAATAACTGTTCCAGGAAGAATGATGGCGGTAGATCTGAAGGTGATGGGAGTATTTGAACTCTCAGATCAGTGCTCTGTGGGAGACAAAGGGGCCTGGCACAGAGAGCTCTACTCAGAGTAAGAATACCACACAGACGGTCTCAGCCTAGAGAGCTCTCGCCACTGTCGGAGCTCGCCCTATCATGAAGCAGCTGGACCCCGTGTGGCTGTTGGTCAACTGCAGGAATTATGCCGTCAGTGGCTGAGGCCAGACACACACTCAAAAGAATGGATCTTGGACTTGCTGGTGCTGGCAGTTCCTGACCATTTTGCCCAGGGACACAGAGACCCAGATGAACAAGCATCACTTACAGAGATTGAGGAGGCTGTGGCCTTGGTAGACCACTTGCAGAATGAATCTGGCCACACAGGAATGGGGCTGCAGTTCCTGTGCTCTTGGGAGAAACAGCAAAGACCCCAGGCTTTAAACTGAAGCCAGCAGAGGCCCAGCCAGTGGGCAGGTCTCAGTATGAAGAATTTTGCAACGCCTATCAGGATCTTCAACAACGAAGCAAGGATATTCATGAAGAAACTGAGCCTGTGTGTGAGATGGCTGTGCCTGCTCACCAAGTCCTAGTTTTCCTGAGCAGATAAAGAACATTGGACAGTGGCACCTTAATTCATCTTGCCTGAGTCCCAGAGCTTACTGACATTTGAAGAAGTGGCCATGTCTTTTTCCCAGGAAGAATGGGAGTTACTGGATTCCAGTCAGAAGGCTCTCTCTATGATGTAATGCAAGAAAACCATGAAACTGTCACCTCTCTAGCCGTATTTGTGCTTCCCAAACCTAAAGTGATCTCCTGCCTAGAACAAGGCAGAGCCATTGGTTCAAGGATCTACAGAGTTCATGGATAGTCCTGGAGAGCTTTCCAGGGTTCTACCCCACTGCCATCCTACCACTCAGATCAGCCCTCACCATCTCAAGAGAGACCACAGCAGGGATCTCAGCAAGTACCGTCTCTCTGAACTAAACCTTAGTGTCTTGATTCTCTCCCCAAGGGCCAGAAATTCATTCTTATGAAAAATATCTTGTTCTCAGAAGTAACCCTATTTATCCTCCAGCTAACTAACCCATTAAGATTTAATAGGGTGCTCTGCCCTCCAAAATAATTTTTTAGTTCCTGTGCATAATCTGGGACCTAGAAACAGTCCCTCCTTTAACCACTCTCAGCATCAAAGGGGTCTGGGACTTGCAGGGGAGCTACCGGAAAAAGCTGTTCAATGTGGCATTCCCAGCCGTAAGAATTCCCCTTCTTCCCATCCTTGACAGTGTTGTTTGGATTTTCACCATTCTGAGCTTATAGTGGTATCTCACTTTATCCCCCTTGACACGATGTGGAGCAAGCTTTCAAATGCTTACTTATCATCTGTGTACCTAGTCTGGTGAGGTGTCTGCTCAGATCTTTTGCCCATTTTAAAATCAGGTTGTTCACTTTGTTATTGGTGAGTTTTAAGAGTTCCTTGCCTAATTTGTATACGTCTTTTATCAGGTATCTTTTGTGAATATTTTCTCTCAACCCATGGCTTGTCTTATTCTTTCAACAGTGTCTTTTGCAAAAAAAAAAAAAGGAAAAATTGTTAACTTATTGAAAATAACTCATATTAGTACTCTCGTTTTCTTGCATCTTTAAAAAACTCCACAAATCTACTAAGGATTACAAATGTTTTAAGTAAACAACCTTTGGCATCATTCAGGTTCTTCCAAATATTTGCCCAATTCGTGCCAATTTTTCATATACAAATGTACTGAGGGAGAAAAAAATGTCACCATAAAAGTTGGTAGAAGAATTTTATTATATAGCTTAGGTAGCTGTTCGCATTCTACTAACAGAAAAGCAAGTTTCCACATCTTATTCACCCTAATGAAGTACATATTTGTGATTTTATCTACATGGCTGCAGTATTACACAACTAAAGAGAACCTTCCTTTCATTTGTACTTTGGTGCATTTATACAGCAGATACCTCTTCCTCCAGTAAAGAAAATTCCCTCAATCTAAGATTAAAATGGAACAGGGGCATTAACGCCAAGTTTCCTGAGCCACTTGGTAAGGGGTTGCAATGAAAGTCCAAACTGGATGCTGCTTAATACACAAACAAGATGAGACGTCTGCCAGTTTCAGTCAAACCTTTGTGGGAATGAGTTAACAGCCAGGTTTATTTTTACTGCAGTTTTCACATATGATAGGTGGACTTGTAACAGAGTGAAGAAGAGTCACATTCTTCATCTGCACAAGAGATTCAAATATTGGATTCTAGCGTTGGAAATGTCTCTCGGGGGTTCAGCAATATACAAACACATAGAAAAAAAAATTGCCTTAGGAAAATTTCACAACTGTTGGACTAAACATTTAAATCACAGCTTTCATATATTAAAAAAGTTTACTCCAGAGATGAGACTTACTTAAGAAAAAACCTAGTCACTATCATCTGACCCACGTTCTGAGCCCCGATCTGAGGCCTCATTGTTGGATCCCTCTGGTTCGGATTCATTTCCAGAGCCTCGGACAGAACCCTCATTATCAGACCCTCTCTCTGAATCTCGATCTGACTCCATACTTGGAGAAGCCGGACGAGAGTCAGGAGAAGGCGGACGAGAGTCCATCTCAGACCCTCCCGAACGGCTTCTCCCCGATTGCAGAGATTCATTGTCAGACTGTTCGGAACCCGAGGGCCTTCTCTTTCTGGATGGCTGGTCGCTGTCTGAATCCTCATCTGACCTCCGTCTTCGGCGCCTTCGGGGACTGCCGGCCTCGCTGCCAGACTTATTCTGGTTCTCGTCTGAATCGCTCTCCGAAGAGGAAGATTTCCTTCGTGGTTCACCCTCATCTGAGTCGCTGTTGCTGTTGCTGTTGCGGGGATGGCTGGCAAAGAGAAAACACGGGTTACGACACCAGGACTCTGGCAACAGAGAACCTGACAAGCAGAGAATGTGCTTTAAAAAAAATAATTTCTCTTCCTTGCCCTGAATGGTATTTATACAGATGTTGACTTTGTGATACTTGTTTTGTGTATTTAAAAAAATAAATATTATATACTTCAAAATAAAAAAGGATTATAAAAAAAAAAAGGAAAAAAGAATAAGGCACTTTAGCTATAAGACAAATAGTGAAGGGTAATTCTCACTAGGCTTTATTAGGTACCTTTCATTAGAGGAAAGCATTTCTCAATTTTTATGTATGAAATTATGAAAAAGAGGTATTTTTGTTTACTTTTATAAACAAATTCATAGCAGCAAAGGTAAAACTCAGGACCTCACTTGGCGGTGGAAACTCTGAAGACCAGACTTACTCAAGATATAGGAGGAGGGTGGGGCCCACAGTTCTGCAGCTTGTTTACTTTTATTGTGAGTCCCCCTCTACTTCTCAGTTGTTAGATGGAAGGAAAGAATACTGGTGCTTCACCTTGAAATGGTGGTAACACCCAGGAAATCTTGGCTTCCTGGATGCTCTGGAGGAAAGAATATTCCTTTACCCACTCACCCCTGAGAGCTTTGGAGAGGAGGACATACTTCTCCTCTGGCATATTCTTCAGTTTTGACAGTTTTCCTATGACAGATATTCCAAGAGAGGAATATTGAATCCTACAGGGTTCAGTCTAAGTAAGGTGAAGGTTAAATATATCACCTTCTTCTGAAACCTACATATACCTTATGTAATTCAGTTCACTCTGAGAGAGTATGAAGAGTGACTAAAAAGAGAATGCTATATATTTATTCTGTATATACACTAAAGGCCATTGGGCCCCCTTAGATTCAGTTCACTCCATTCCATTTGGCCCAATAAGCAAGCACTTCACAACGGTCAGGACTAAGTTTACCTGATGCAAGTGGCTCAAATCAACTTGGCTTAGGCCTTGGGTTTAGGTTTGGTAGCAGCTCAGGCTCTCACACAGGACCTTTCTGGCTACATTTTAGCAATGCCCATTCTAAAGCCACACATTTCACTCTAACATTGGTCAGAGGCTCTGATCACACATGTCACTAACTGATGGACCAGGGCAACACTAGGCAAGGGCAAAACATTGTTTTAGAGAAAAGCAACCTCAATTGTGATAGCCTGTGTCTTTAGAAAAAAGGGGAACTACGAATCTTTACAGATGGTTCCCCAGAGATCTCCACCCTGCGAGGCCAGCCTCTCACCACACCCTAGCCCCTCAAGATGCTAACTCCTTACCTCTAACCAGCCTAAGCTACCATCTTGTTTGTTTGTCTGTTTTTTGGTAACACTCAACTCAAACAGCCTCTCTTTCACAAAAGATATCTCTTACAACTTCCCCATCAGCCCAACTCCAGATTAGGTATGGTCCCTGGAGAACAATAAATGCAAAATCTAATGATAACACTTAACCTATTATCTGTGATTCTCCACTGTGTAAGTTGTTGGAGGCAGGTCTACATCCTTTTCCTCTCCATCCCAAGCCCTTAGCATACTATCTCATGCAATGGTTGTTCAAATGTCTGTTGGGTGAGTGAATGAAATGATGGCTGTCAGAAGAACAAGGTGTGTAGTAGAGCAATATGAGTCCTAGTGTTAAGATTCCAAATAGGGGGTACTTTCAGCTTGAGGGGCAAGTTCAGGGTAAGTAAAATCAAATATTATCTCATTGGTGGGCTGTGCGGAGAGTACTGGACAAGCAGTCTAGGATGAGCCCTCCGCAAAGCAGGTGGGGCTGAGTCACCACTGCTCACCATGGGAAGAAAGGATCAAGCAAGTCTCCACATGACCAGGGACCAGGCTACTCATAATACTTTCAGCCAGTCAACGATAGTGTAGCAAAATAATGTATTTATGAGAATGTCATGAAGAAAATTTCAGCTAAGAAATTTTCAAAAGAGATTTCAAAAGAGGTTTTCTTCTTTGAGGGACACATAGTGGGACAAAATCACAGTTAGAATAAGATGGGTATGAAGGTTTCTTCCAACTTTAAAAGTCTAAGAAGCAGAAGAGAAGACATTTTGGCAGTGACCACTGTTTCCTTCTTCCTCTCTTCTCCCCTTTCCCCCTTCTCTTCTCTTCTTTTCCCTTCCTTTCCAGTCTCTTAATTGTTTTTATTACTCAAACAAGCTTCATTTTTAAATATAGCTTTCTGACTCTGTGTTCATACCTTCAACACTTTCACAATGATTTTCAGATCCTCCATAAGAAAAACATGCTGGATCCTGTCACGGACACAATTTAGCACATGTGGGCCCACTACAGGCCCCTGCTGACATGGTTTCTCATTTTATATACCTCTTTAGAACTTTAGGTCTCACAGCATGAACTTGGTGAGGTGTGCCTGGGCACACACCACATACAGATTTTGGTTCTTTCCCAATCTTTTTGGTATAAACATAAACAACTCTATTACCAGGGGTTCAGACCAGCCTCATTTAGTTAGAGGTTGTGTTGTAGGACAGCCTACAATGGTGTGTCAAACATGGAACCATTCTGAATGCCTGCAGACACCATCCCTGGAAGAGCATGGTTATCTTTCATTCAAAGAATGTACCAAGAAAAAATTTCCTACCCTTCGTCAGCAATCTTAAGTTTATCCTCATCTGAAGAATCATCACTTGATGATATTATGGCTTTGGATTTTATTTTTCCCTTCATTGAAGGAGGCAGACGCTCTGGCTTGGGCTAAAGAAAGATCAAACATAACAGATTAGTCAAGACTCTTATATCAGAATAGCTTCTTTAGTTGGATTTCCCTTTAGTGATACAAGTGAATAGCAACCAATAAATTTCAAAAACAAGAATCTGTGCTTGAAGAAACTGCAGGAAAAGAATATATTCTAGTCATAAAAGATTGTATGTAGGGGAACAAAAAACCCACAGTATTATAAACTTACCGCCTTCCTCTTCTCTGATCTGGGTGGACGGCGCTTTTTCGGTTTTGGGCCATTTTCTGTTTCTTCATCATCAGATCCTTCTTCTCCCTTTGGAGGTCTTTAGTAGTGAACACCAAGAAAGAGTTTGTCAATAATCATTCATATGTATAAAGTCTAAGACGACCTGCCATCAAAATGTTATTCATTCTGACTATCTTTTTTTACAGGTGCTGTCCACAACCATAACAGAAGTCATAATTTATTCTTGCTGCACATGGGTCAGGGGCCTCCAAAACTCATATTTATGCAATGCCTGATGATTAATTCACTCTTAGCGCTCTTATAATAAATAAGTATGAACCTTGCATTTGGCGGAGTGATAAAGGATATGAGAAAAGGCCCAGGTTCCAGACCTCAATATCTCTCTCCCTCTTTGGTTTCTTCCTTTCCAACTACTCATTGAAGGTCTACTAATGTCCTATTACAGCTTGAGTTCTACAGGTTTGTGTTTGAATGAATTTATCAGGTTCTTTCCCCAGGATAGTCATCTAAGGGTTGGAAAGAACAGGTCCAGGTATGATAGCCCACTGGAGGTTCCTGGACAGGGAAGCACCACGGGAAAGGAAACAACTTAGGGGCACTTCCAGGTGAAAGATGGGTAGGACACCACTTATCTCAACAGTGGATGGGACTGGGAGGATTAAAAGGCCCTTCTTTCACATTAATTCACTTTAAAAACATCCAGCAAGACCACGAAGTAGGTATCACTATTTCCATTTTACAGAGAGGAAAGTGAGGCGCAGTGATTTAAAAGTAAAATTGCATATGGACTGGTAGTATGGACACACCAGATTTTCTTACTCTAAATTGCATACATCTTCCAATAAATGTTACGTTTTTAAAGGTACAAGAAAGTTAATTAGTTCTGACTAACTCTCAGAAGAGAAGCTGTAGAGATGAGTGGTGATTCCAGTATGCAGGGGACTTTATAGTGGGGTCTATCTTAGATTCAAGTAGGAAGTAGGGTATCAAGAGGTTTTACTGTCTGGAACCTCAAGCAATTTCCAGGCATTTGCAAATTCTACACCTAAGCAAGATTCAGAAAATGAAAGGTCTTTTGCCACCTTTATGAGGTTATTTATAACACAATAATGATACCTTCTCCTCTTTTTCTTCTTTCTCTCCCCACCCTCCTCTTCTTCGCCTTCTTGTTCACTACCACTGCCCTTTCTTCTTTTCTTCTTTTTGGATACTGGCAGGTCTTCATCGGTGTCATCATTGACAAATTCATCAAACTCTCCTCCCTTCTTAGAACGCTGAAATCCAAATAAGACCACAATCAGCTCTTTCCTGGCTGATAAAATATGGCTGGAATTATAAGGTATAGAAGGAAGCCATGTCCTCTTAGTCACATGATAAATGAAGGAAATTATCATACCAAGTCACATGGAAGAGGTGCTTAGTGGGCCCATATTTTAAAGACTTCTAATTAGGATAAATGTCTAAAATGGCAAACATCATCAACTATAATACTTAGGTTATTACATGGTAAAATGTACTGAGCTGACACAAGAGGTGCATTTCTAAATATTGGATGCCATTTAAAGTACTCCATCTTGAAAGACTGTCTTTAGCTAACGACTAAGTACAGAATGACTATAATTACTTTTATCTCCATTTCTAAAAGTCAAAAGGACTGGGGCCATCAGTATTAATGGGAAATCTCTCTCTCATTCTCTCTCTCTCTCTTTTAAAATAGGGAGAGCGCTAATGTGGTCCCCCACTATCAAAATTATGCAGTAGAGTTTCCCACATTTGGGGAAATCACAGGGGTCAGCACATCCACACACCTGGAGTGCAATGGATAAGCCTCGCCCTGGGAAAACTACTTCGTGATCATGATATTTCCCCTGCCAAGTAAGTATGGGAAGCATCTCTTACCCGTCCACCACCACCACCTCTTTTCTTTTCTTTCGCTGCTTCAGTCTCTCCAGTAAACATAAGAATATTTTTGGTCTTCTCAACATACTGGGCCCGCTGTTCTAAAAGTTTCTTTTGTTCTTCCTTCTCTTTCAGACGTTTCTCTTCCTATGAGGAAAAAAAGGTAGGAAGAAAGCCTCATCAAAATGTTTTTATCATGAAATAAATCATGACTACCATCAGAACTTTTTTTTCCCCAGACAAAACTTATGTATGTACATAATTCTTTAATTCTAGTACAAGTGAAAAGACGATAAGTACCTGTTCTTTTAGATGTTTTTGCCTTAGCAGTTCTTTTTCTTGCTCTTGTTTGGCCCGTAACTCCCTCTCTTCCTCATCCTGTTTGCGTGCCCGGGCCACATGGTACTGGGCCTGGCTCAGTAAGTCAGAGCACTGCCTAGAATGTTTCAGAGTTTAGAGAAACGTGAATGCAGCCAGTATACTTGCTGTTCAAAAACTGAGAGCATCTGTTATCCTCACACAAATTTAAAAGTTTGAAACAGGATCATTAGCTCCTATCTACAGGAAGGGTCAGTTAGCAAAATCAACTTTGTTTCTCATAAGCCAATACTGTCAACAATGTTGTTTCTAAATTAAAAATGCTCAGCCTTGGCTGATGGCACAGTGGATAAGGCGCCAGCCTGCAAATCCAAAGGTCACTGGTTCGATTCCCCAGCCAGGGCACATAACCAGGTTGCAGGCCAGGTCTCCAGCCAGGGCTATAGCTGGAGGCAGGTGAAAGGCAACCATACACTGATGTCCGTCTCCCTCTCTGCCTCTCTCCTTTCCCCTCTCTCTGAAAAAAAATAAAATCTTTAAAAAGAAATAAATAATGCTCAAAGCAAATCTAAAAAGGTTTTTAATATTATCTTCACATGTGACTCAAAGAGTCAGTAATCGTATCTTGATTCTGATAACACAACTAATATATTTTCCCAACCAACCTGAAATGAACCCTGAAAGAATCCTTAGAAAAAAAGCCTTGGTCCAGGCGGGGGTGTCCAAGAAAGGAGTGTGAAAGGCTGAGCCTGGGGGACCCGGGCCTGCTCACTACTGCGTCACTCCCCCCGCCCACGTGGCCACCACTGCCTCACCCTAAGCCACTGTGCACAAACAGTAATTACCTGGCTTCTGTGGCAGCAAGGGCCAAATCAAATCGCATTTTGTCTCCCACTTTACTCAAGTAACTGAAGTATCTAAAGAAATGAAAAGATAAAGTACCTTTTAAAATGTTAATGAAATAGGCCCTTTAGATTTGTTCTCTGTTGTACAAAAGTCTGAGAAAGGCTTATATATTAGCTGACTTACATGCACATATTTAATACAGGAAGGGCTAGCGTCTCAATAGGAAAATTATATATGCAACTCACTTAAAAAAAAGACTCTCATCAATATGCCACTCAATCTGTTTAATAAAAAACAAGTTCATTAAGAAAATCCAAGTTACATTTAGTTTTATCAGTAAATTAACAAATAACCAAAAATCAGTTCAAGCAATGAGTACTTACCAAACACTAAATTTACTAAATACATCAGCATGGAGGTTAGGAGGCTTACACCATGAAAGCACTTACAATTTACCAAGCAAGGCAAGAAATGTTTAAAAAAGAATTCAACTACCGTTGAACAATGCCTAAAAAGATGTCAGGCTTTAATTTTACCACACATGGAATTATTATAAAGTTATATCAATTTTAAGCTGAGTAAACCTATTCATTATTTAAGAGGAAAGGCCTTAATCTTAGCTCATTGAAAATTAACATCACATAAAAGGATACACTGACATAACAAAACCAACAAAAGTGGAATCTCCAAGTTTCAAGTGTGTAAAATGCTGTCATATTATTGTCAGGTTAATGAAAAATCGAGGGCAAACCTGCAGAGCCAGCCAGTTCTTGGGATACGGCTCCACGATCCAAATCTGGCAGGATCCTAGCTATGATTTGACACCCCCTGCTGACAGCTACCTGCTCTGGTTTAAAACTCACTGGAATGATTAGATTTCCAAAGGAAGTCATTTTCAGCACTTGTTGAGACATACGACTCTTAAGAAATAAAGCATTTCAGAGGTTGTTTCTACAAAATCTTTACCTATGTGCAAGCTCCAGTTCTTTCACAGCATTAAGTACTTCCTTCAGATTACTCTTCTCGTCTTTCAGGACAGAGGTAGCTAATCTTTGCAGGACCAAGGCCACATTAAACATAAGAACTGTATCACTGGGTGCCACATGTCTAGCCTATAAAAAAACAAGGCAGATTCTGCATATGATCTAATGACATGAAAAGGATTCTAGTCAAATAGAGTATCAGGTATGTGAATGTGCATAAATCAGAATTAAAAATACATGTAATGGAGCAAAGAATTAAATAAGAATAATAATGAGTTCTTTTTACCTTCAGCAAAGTCTGTTTGCATTCCTGCAACTTGCCACACTTGAAGAGGGCCCGGGCCAAATACAGCACAACTTCGGTGTTCTGGTGCTTATAGAACTTTCTGAGGCAGTTTTCATACTACAATAAAAGAAAGTTAAAATACAACAAGGATTAAGCGATAGTATTTCATAAAAAAATTTCAAGCCATTTTAAAGTTATATGAAAGGCGTTTTATCCTTTGAATGGTTACTTTCAAGGAATCCGAGAATGATTTTTGATATTCATGAAGATACATTTTCACAATATCACATTCTGATCAAAAGAAAAACTACTTACAATGGTTTTTCCACTGAAATCTGGACCAATATAGAAAGGATAAGCACAGAAAGGAAGGCTGTTCTCATCTTTAGGCAATACTATCTAGAATCAGCTATTGACAACTTGTTAGAAGTCATACACTTAAGTCCTTTGGGTTATACTCTCTACCACATTTTTTAAGGATTGGTGGAACTTACTGGCAAAAGGCATGAGAAGCCTCATTCTGGCTGTTAACATTTTGGTAAAACCAATAATATAGCAATACTTGTGTTATTTTTGCCATGAACATGAATTTTTTGACCATGGAACATATATTGCCATAGGTAAAATCTTTTTCATGAAAGATGATTAGACAGTTTTCCTCTGAATATCCCTAGTAATTTGCATTTTAAAAGGCCACATTATCATTGTGCAGATCAGGAAGGAAGACTCCCCTCCAAAAATACAACTCTGAGACTACCATATGAAACCTGGGTTCTGTAAGTCCTTGTAACTAGTGCCTTTCTTAATATTCTAAATACATTAATAATATCCACCTTTCTTAGAAAAATGTAACTCTTCTACTTTTAATAAGAAGCTTGTTTCTCTGACTCTAATATTTTCCATAGAGCCCAAGAGTCTTTTAACATTTAAAAAATTTTTTTAAAGATTTTATTTATTATTTCCAGAGAGAGGGGAAGGGAAAGAGGAAGAGAGGGAGAAACATCAATGTATGGTTGCCTTTCACCTGCCTCCAGCTACGGAGCTGGCTGAAGACCTGGCTTGCACCCTGGTTAGGTGCCCTGGCTGAGAAGTGAACCAGCGATCTTTGGGCTCACAGGCTGGCATCTTATTCACTGTGCCACCAGCCAGGACTTCTTTTAACTTTTTAGAGCAGTATGACTTTCACTTCAAGTTCAAGCACTCAACAAATATGAAGCAATTAGTGCTGGATCCAGGACTCATATCTCTGGACATCAAAGACAGGCCTTAACATTATTTAATTATAAACCTCTAAATAGACACAGTAAGTATCACAAGAGATAGCATACCACTTCATGACAGGGCTAGAATGGTTAAGAAAACATCTGCTCAACAATAAACAAGATGCAAAAATATCTTAAAAGATAAGATGTTACCATCTGAACAGCACTGATATATTGCTTCTGTTCCACATAGATGTGTGCTAGGTTCAACCACACATCACTGATATCTGCTGTTGCTTCTCTCACTTGGGCAAATACATCACGAGCTTCACGGAAATATCCCTTGTGGGCCAAAACAGCACCTAAGTTAGAAGGTTCATAGTCAAGAACTGTCTAATTGTGGCCAGAAAAATAACAAAAAGCCCTATTTGAAAACAACTGACTTCATTATATTTAAAGTAAAATTCTGATCTATAAGTATCCCTCTAAAAGCATTCATTTCACAAATTATGGATACTCAAATCTTATAATCACCTATTCCATTAGCAGCATACAGATTCTTTGCATCATTTCTGAGTACTTGCTTGTAGATGGCCAGAGCACGATCCTGATGACGCTTTTCCTATTAAAAAAAAACCAAACATTATTTTAAAAAGTCAAACAAGAATAAAACAAGTATCAGTTTTGTGTTAAAGAGATAAAAAGAAATGACCTTTTCTCGATCTCGAGTGGGCTGATGCAAAGTTTGGAGCCAGACATTGCCAAGGGCCAACATAGAATAAGTGTCGCTCTGTGTAGATGGCTGTTTTAATATCCTCTCAAATTTCTTCTGGCCTGGGCCCCATTCCTGTTTTGCCAAATGCAGATTACCAATCAAAGACCAAGCATCTGGATGGTCCTGAGACACACATAAAAAGAAGTAAAATCTATAATTTGGATTCAGAGAGACCAATTGTCCTTCCATAATAGCTGATTACTGAAGAGGTTTACAAGCTACATTTATAAGTGCTTTTCAAACTGAGAGTTGAGGTGGATTAATGAGTTGTAATATCAATTTAGTAGTTATCAGCTAAAGAAATGCAATAGGCCCTGGCTGGTGGCACAGTGATAAGGCACCAGCCTACCAACCCAAAGGTTGCTAGTTCAATTTCCCAGTCAGGGCACATAACCAGGTTGCAAGCCAGGTCTCCAGCCAGGGCTGTAGCTGGAGGCAGGTGAAAGGCAACCATACATTGATGCTGCTCTCCCTCTCTGCCTCTCTCCCATCCCCTCTCTCTAAAAATAATAAATAAAATCTTAAAAAAAAGGAAAAAAAGAGAAATGCAATAGAATGGAATACAATAAAAATATCAGTATCGCTCCTATGGCAAGAGCACACAATGATATGCAAAATTTTCATTTCAGTTGTTTATATCCACACACATGTGTATCCTAAGCTATGATGTAAGACCTATTATTTTTTTTATTTAAAGATTTTATTTATTATCTTTAGGGGGAGAAGGGCAGGGAGTGAGGAAGAAAGGGAGAGAAACATCAATGTATGGTTGCCTTTCACCTGCCTCCAGCTACAGACCTGGCTGGAGACCTGACTAGTAACCTGATTTTGTGCCTTGGCTGGGAATCAAACCAGCGACCTTTGGGTTCACAGGCTGGCGCCTATCCACTGAGCCATCAGCTGGCTTGAAACCTATTTCTTACTGTGGGTAAGAATCAAAAAGTCTGAATGAATTATATATTCTTTAATATCTTTAACAAATAAATGAAAAAACAGGGAGATGTCAAAATATTAGAAATAGGATAGCCATTAGAAGGAAAAACTGATTTACTGGGGGAAAAAGATGAGATAATTATTCTTCTTTAAAAAAATACTTAATTGTTTATTACAGTTGTCCCAGTTTTCCCCCCTTTGTAGCTTTCCATCCAGCCCTACCCTAGTCAATCCCCATACCGTTGTCCATGTCCATGGGTTCTTTATATATATACATATACTTTGACTAATCCTTTCACCTTCTTCTTTCAATCAATCCCTGCCTCACCCTTCCCCTCTTACAGCTGTTGGTCTGTTCCATGATTTAATGCTTCTGGTTCTATTTTGCTCATTGGTTTTATTTTGTTAGATTCCTCTTATAAGTGAGATTATATGGTATTTGTCTTTCAAACCTGAGTTAACATTACCAACCTGATTAATCTGAAGAGCTTCCTTAAACCAATCTGAAGCCTCATAAAAATTTCCTTTATCTCTAGCCATGGCTCCTAGGCGCAGATAGCCTGAAAATATACATTTAATAGTTCATGTTAAAAATATTAGCTATGAAGGTCATAATTTTAAAGTCATACTTTTGAAGCAATTATTTTTTGTTAATACATTCATATAATGAACAGAGAAAAATCCCACAGATGAAAAAATATCAAGCATCAATATATCTAGTTAATAATCTAACAAGTTAAGGCAACTCAGTCACCATCAAGTCTTACCGTTTGAAATCTCAGATTTATCTCTTCGATTCCATTCCCAATGCTAGCACCCTGTTCCAAGTCCTTATCACAAGCTATATTATTTTAAAAGCTCAGAGCTATTGTTTCCAATTTCTCTCTGATGTACACACAGCACAGTCAAGTTACTTTTTCTTAAATATCTGTCAAACAGCAAAATGCGTGGACTACTAAGGATTGGCTGTTAGAAAGCCAAGGCTCTAACTGTGGTTTTTATACTTAAATAATAATAAAAAAGTGCCACACAAATATGCTATTTTCTCTAGAACATGTCACTCTCTTCAGGAAACCAACCACGGCTTACAACTGCCTATCAAATCAATTCAAATTCAGCTGGCATTCAACTAAAATCTTATTTATCATTGCATCTACAACAGCATGTCAGGGGCCATGTTAATAGCTCCTTATTTGACCAGAGTCAAATACCATAGCTACAGGCTCTTTTACAGTATGTGAATAATTTTTAATTAAAAACTTTCCAAATTGTACAATTTTTAGGTTGTAAAAATTCATGGTGGAACATTTTTAGTCATGAGCATTTCAAGAAAAAACACTGCTGTTTGTCATTATTATAAACACTGCAAAGAGTTTTGTATGAAAAGAAAGTAGGATCACCATAAAGGTAAATCCATCAGAAAGGAGTTGTTCAAAGTCTAATAAAGGTAACTGACCCACTTAGGATAGCTTCATCCATGAAGTAAGGTCCAATTAATTTTTAGTTGGTTTAGTTTCTAGCATAAATTTAAGTAAAGCTGCATTTTAATTTTTTTAGACCAAAAATTTGCCTTGAAGAAAAGAGGACATGATAACTTTCAAATTTTTTTACTACTGCTTCTAAGAAAGACATTTTGTAGGCTAAATTTTTGTTGCTGCTGTGGGAATTTTAATACATTTTTAAAAGTTTAAAATTCTTACAGTCAACATAGTTAGGGTGTTCCCGTAAGATGTTTTTATAAAGTTTTTCTGCTTCATGGAATTCACACATAGCCTCATACAGCCTGGCTAAATTGTATGATGTTGTAACAGAAATGGCATTATAATAATGTTCATCATGCTCAGCTTCTGCCTTTGCACGATCCAATGATGCCAAGAAATATTTCTACAAGAAAAAAAAAATTTTTGTTAGGACTTAGTGGACAGATCTAAAAATGTGCGCATTCAACTTCATAGCATATAAGAAGGGAATTTACATTTTCCTACCTTTGCCTCCCCTAGGTTTCCAAGTCTAAAATGGAGGGCACCCACGTTATTCAGAATCTCCGGGGGGACATCAGCCTGTACTTTCTCCTGGAGGATCCGTGTTGCTGTGCCATAGGCTGAAAGGGCACCCTGTAGTTTTAAGGTGGACAAAGTAAGGTCTGAGTGAAGGTGAGAGACACACACACTGCATCAGGCTTACGAAAAACACATTAGGTAGGAGATGAAAAACATTGCTAAAATACCTGTATATCAGTCTGTTCTAAGATTTGTGCTAATTCAATCCAAGCTTCAACATCATCAGGATACTGTTCTGTGACTTTCTTCAAATGGCCCTGGGGGAAAAAAGCATGCCAACGACAAGCTGTCAAAGGAAAAAGTGGCGGCTGCCCTACTCTGCTTAATAAGTCAACTGTTATTTCAGCTGAAGCTAGCTGGGCTAGCAAAACTGTTTGCAGCATAGCTCTACTAGCAATAACAAGAAATGAGGAATGAGAGTCTAGGTAGGAATACATGACAGGAAATAGCTAAGATTTTTAAAAATGTACCTTGGCTATATCTCGTTTTTCTTGATCTTCTGAGGCAGCATATAGAGACCCAAGAATTTTCATAGTTTCATAATTATTAGGATAAGCTTTCAAAACCTTCTCAAAGCACTGAGATGCATTTTCTTTGTCACCTCGATAAATATACATTTGCCCCAAACCAAAAAAAGGCAGCACAAAAGAGGATGAGGCAAACTGTGTGGCCTGATAGTAGTACTGGAAAGCTTGGTCATAATCTTCCTAAAAAAAGAAAAGGAAAATAAAACAAGACCAATAGTAAGTACACAATTTTTCAAAGACTTGAAAAACTACAAAACAGAAAGGATTGGATCTTTAGAGAAGGCTGAAAATGGTCTCACCTGCACGTGGAATGACCTAGCCAGCTGGTAGCAACTCTCGGCTTGCATGGCCTCCACCTCTGTGTTATGGAATGCATGGAGGGCCAAGTGCTGGACTTTACTGTAATCCTGCACGGCGAAGACCCGGAAATCAATGGTGTGAATTCAAACAACTCGAACAGTCTCAACTCTAAGGCTTCTTTTTTTCCTTTTTCCCTAAGGCTTCTTTTAAAATGTTAACTGAATTAACAATTACAGTACTGCACCCAGATTTACTAATCACTTTTCTCATTTCCCTTGGTGATAAGCTCAGGGGAGATGGGAACTAACATTTACCCAGTATTTAACATCTGTCAATTATATCTATTACTTTGTTAAATCCCTACAACAATCCTTTGCAGGAATCAGCCCTATTTTTGTGACAAGACTACCTAAGAGAGGTTTAGTCCTTTATAAATAGTAACGGGAACAGTTAGAATTGATTGAGAACTACTATGTGCCAAGCACTACACTAGGTATGATATTTACATTAGTTCCAAGTATAATCAAAACCCTGCAAAGAGTATCATTATTACTATTTTACTGATGGGGAAGTGGAGGCTTAAAGAGACAGTGTGTTATCTTAAATGGAAAAGCTAGAATCTGAATTCAGGTGATTTCAACTCCAAAGAAGAGTTGTACCACATGAGAATAGCAACTGCCAGAGCTGGGTCTGAATTCAGCTCTATTTGAATGCTCGAGTCATGATCTTCCACACAGGCCTACCTTTCACTTGGATTACCCAGCTAATTTCCTAGAGTCCACTTTTAATAGGAATGCATTTTATTCATTCAAGTAGAAATCTGGCCTAAGTTATAACTTTTGTTTGACCAATGGTTGGTTTTGACACTTCTTTAAACATCAGAAATAATGTGATTGCAGTCTTTAACAGTAACTGAATGCTCCCCATTAGAGAAATATTTAATGTACAATTACATTTAATTCTAACTACCATCCCTCAGATGCTATAAAGTATTATTACTATTTTACAAATGAGAAAATTAAAGTTTTAAGGAAATTAATTTATTCCCCCAAAGCCAAATAACTATATAATGTTGATGCCTGAATTTGAACCAAGTGATTCAAACTCCACACTTTAATTACGTTATACAGTTTTTGCTAAATTCATTTATTTATTCTTCAACTGAAATGAGGCTAGGAGCTAAATGTTGGTTGGGTTTGTGTCTTGCTACGGAATCTACTCTAATTTTCCAATTTTTATTATTCCATGACTCGTGATACACTTTTAGATGATAAAATAGTTCTACTTAAGCTATTAAAAAATATTCTATTTTAAATCCTTATCCATATCTTCTTTGGCACAACAGAGACTTTTCTTTCTTAGTGCTCCCCACCCACCCCAAAGTTTTATCCTTAATCCACTTTGCATCGAACTCAGGTCTTAGCTCTTTCTGGAAGTCTGTGCTAATTGCTAGCTCCCACTTTACCACTCAATTATTGACATGTCTGGGATGTTAATTAATAATGCCTTTTTTCCCCAGCTAAATTATTCTTCTGTATGGGAGGCAATGTAGTGTGATGGGCAGAAAAGATCACATCTCAGCTTTACTATCTGCTAGCTGAGTGAATTTTGGCAAGTGATACTACTTTACTTTGCCAAGCCTCGATTTTCTTATCTATAGAAACGGAAATAGAAATAGCCTGCCTACCTCCTAGGGCTGCTAAAAGGACAAACTGAGAAAACGTACGTTAACATGCTCTGTAAACCTTAAAGAAATATATTCAATGCAAGATGACCTCACATCACCTCACACAGCGCTATTCACAGATCAAATATCCAGTAACACCCAGATCGGCTTGATGTACATATTTTACTTACGAAATCTATAAGGTTATGCGTATACTGATTATGTTAAATACAAGCAAATATATTTTTTTAATCCTCACCTGAGGATATGTTTTTATTTTGTTATTTTAGAGAAAAAGAGAAAAATATCAACAGATTGCCTCCTGTACGTGACCTGACTGGAGGTTGAACCCACAACCTTTTGGTGTACAGGACGATGTTCCAACCAATTGGGCTACCCAGCCAGGGCCACACATAACCAATTCTTTATCTCAGCAGTGGAAGGGTGACTAGCAATGAATACAAAAGACTGAAAAATTCTCTTTTGGTTCAAGGAAGCTATCCTAACAGCTGTGAGTACTGATTATTAGATATACACTGAAATATTTAGACTCAATCCTTTATTTTATTCCAGTAAAAACCAAACTAACATGTGTAACTGTTTTATATTGAACCATACACTTCATTTGTTTGTAAGATACATTTCTGTCTTCTCCTTAAGTAGTTGCCTTCTAGTACCATAAGAGTGATAGCATAAAGCTTAATTCGTTGTGAAAGGGGAGTATACTTCCATAGGCAGAGGAAGTAAAGCATCAGGTTAACTGTCTCAATTATTCATTCATAAAATAGGGATAACGCTATCTTAAATTTCATAGAATTGTCATGAATATAAGTTCATGGAATGCACTTTTTACAATGCTTAGCATTTAGCTACCATTGAATGCATATATATTTTTTAATTTTATTGTTGTTGTATTACATCCATCCCCTTTTTGCTCCCCTCTAAATGCATATTAATAGCATCAGTAACAGTAACACAGTATTTAATAAGGCGGATTGATACAGTTTTGTAAACTTTATCTAAATTGCTATTTAACTAGTTTAAAGTGCTTAGTATATACTTTAGTATCTGGTTTCCATTTGGCAGATTAACTTTCATACTTACTATGTAACTCTGCCAATGAAATCTTGGCTTTAGTACTTAAGAAATCTAAAATACCATTGTTTCCATGGACTTAGTGACAACTTAACAAATTGTATCACCGTCAATATGCAAAAGCTTCAATGACTGTTGCCTACATAAGCAGGTACAAGCTCCTTATATGACTCAAGTAGCCCACCCTGGATCCCATGTATCACCTGTCATGAGCCTGCTCTATGCTTAACGATGTTACAAACTAAACTACTAAGACTATTACACAGATCTGTAGCCCTTCCCCCTACAACTACATAGTGACCTCCTCCTAAAAACCTAGTTCAAGAGATTTTCCTTCATGGTGAAAACCCTCTTTTAATTATGTGATTACTTCTTTTAGTTCTCTACCACAGCAGGATAAAGACCTTCATTTTTACATTTATGTTAATTTACACATCAGTTTTCTACAAAACTAAATTCCTTGAGTGCAGAAACCATGTCTTACTGACCCCTACATCCCTATCAGAAAGTTGGGTACCAGAAAAAGGGTCAATAAATGTTAAATGAATAAATAAACAAATGTACCCACCCAAGATATAAATTCTAATTTGAAGTAACTACTATGGAAAACAATATGGAAGTTCCTCAAAAAATTACAAGTAGAATTACATGTGTCCTAGCAACCCCATTTCTAGATATTTAGCTGAAGAAATCCCAAACACTAATTCGAAAAGATATATGCACCCCAATGTTCATTACAGCATTATTTACAATAACCAAGATATGGAAGCAATCCAAGTGCCCATCAATAGACATCTGAATAAAGAAGATGTGGTACATATACACAATGGATTATTACTTGGCCCTAAAAAAGAACGAAACCACACTGTTTGTGACAACATGGATGAACCTAGAGGGTATTATGCTAAGTGAAAACAGACAGAAAAAAAAGTACCATTTAGATTCCACTTATATGTATAATCTAAAAAACATGAACAACAAAACAGAAACAAACTCACAGATACAAAAAACATGCTGATGATTGTCAGATGGGAGGGGTCTGGGGAGCTAGGTGAAAAGCTGAAGGGATTAAGAAATACAAATTGGCAATTGTGAAACAGTCATGGGGTCATTAAATACAGCCTAGGGAATAAAGTCAATGACATTATAATAATTATATGTGATGTCAAGTGGGTACAAGATTTATGGGGGAATCATTTGGTAAGTCATCTAAATGCCTAACTACTGAAACTAACATAATATTGAATGCCAACTGAAAACTGGAAATTTAAAAGAACATTTTTAAAGATTTTATTTGTTTTAGAGAGAGGAGATGGGAGGGAGAAAGAGAGGAAGAGAAACAAAAGTATGTGGTTGCCTCACTCGTGCCCCAAACTGGGGACCTGGCCCACAACCCAGGCATGTGCCCTGACTAGGAATTGAACCAGTGACCCTTTGGTTCACAGGCTGGTGCTCAATCCACTGAGCCACATTAGCCAAGGCTTTTCTTTTCTTTTCTTTTCTTTTTAAGATTTTATTTCATTATTTTTAGAAAGAGGGGAAGGGAGAGAGGCAGAGAGAGACAGACATCAATGTATGGTTGCTTTTCACCTGCCTCCAGACACAGACCTGGTTTGCAACTTGGTTATGTGCCCTGGCTGGAGAATCGAACCTGCGACCTTTGGGTTCGCAGGCCAGCGCCTTAATCACTGTGCCACTAGCCAGGCGGTCTTTTCTTTTTTTTTAAAGATTTTATTTCATTATTTTTAAAAGAAGGGAAGCGAGAAAGGCAGAGAGGGAGAGAGACATCAATGTATGGTTGTGTTTCACCTGCCTCCAGTCACAGACCTGACTGGAGACCTGGTTTGCAACCTGGTTATGTGCCCTGGCTGGGGAATTGAGCCTGCGACCT
Source organism: Noctilio leporinus (assembly GCA_004026585.1). Lineage (NCBI taxonomy): Eukaryota > Metazoa > Chordata > Mammalia > Chiroptera > Noctilionidae > Noctilio > Noctilio leporinus. The sequence continues at coordinate 50,552 of PVIW01006405.1, read as the reverse complement.
TTGGGTTCGCAGGCCGGCGCCTTAACCACTCACTGTGCTACCAGCCAGGGCCGGCTTTTCTTTTTTTTTCTTTCAAATTTATTGGGATAACATTGGTTAATAAAATTATACAGGTCTCAAGTGCATAATTCTATAATATATCATCTGTGTATCACATTGTATGTTTAACACCCAACATCAAATTTCCTTCTGTTGTCATGTATTTGACTGCCTTTGCCCTTTACTATCCCCCACCCCTCCTTTCCCTCTGGTAACAACCATGCTGTTGTCTGTGCCTGAGTTGAAAAAACAATTTTTTTTAAAAGTAAAGAACCTGAATAAATGACTTGTACCTTTTTGAAGAAAAAGTGATTTGCCAAATGGTTCAATACCATAGGGTTGCTAGGATCGATAGTATAGGCTCTGGAAAGAAGCTGGACACCATTTTTGATGGAATCAGCCTAAAAGAAAAACAGGGATGACAGGGTTGAGAGAAAGCATTACGTAATCAGATGTTTTCAGTTTTCTTTATAGTGTAAAGAAATAAGGTTATAAAAATCTAAGTACAGTAACAAAATACAGCTGTTTTAGTTAAACCCTCACCAAGGGTAAAATATTTCAAACATCGAGTTAAATTCTAAGAATTGAGTTTTCTTAAAATTAATTGCAGAAGCATCTCCACTGGAAAACCAGTCTAGACAATTACACACGGGGAAAGCCTGATGGCGAGCTTCCTTCTCAGTACAGGATAGAATTCTCTAAAAGAAAGCCTTTTCTTCCTTTCCTTTCCTTCCTCCTTATAAGACTGATATAATAATAAAATGCCTGAAGAAGTAGCAGCTATCTCACAACTATGAGGCGACAGACATGAGGAGGAAAGGCCACGTATTAAGGGAGGACAGAAAGATATAAAACCCTGATAGGATACTGAGGTACCAAATCCAAGTACATTTAAGTCATTACAATATGTGTTTTGTTTGTTACTTGCAGTTGAAAACATTTCAAACTGATGTACGGTTTACAAGCTCACAGCTGAGATTCTGACATCTAAAACTGTCTAAAAAGCCAGCTTATTCAGTGGCAAACTTTACCTGAATTCTGGAGCTATCCTATTGAATTAGTGTGAACAGTCACACTAATTTAAGTTTGCACTTGGGCTTGTGTCCTAATAACTGGGTGTTCTGTATTATAAAGTGCAAGCACCACATTACATTTCTCTCTCTCTCTTTATTTTTTTACGTTACATTTCTATAACCTGAAATCTTGATTTCCAAAGCGCTGGCCTCAAGAGTTTTAGATAAGGGACTGTGGGCCTGACAAATCAGCCAGGACCGCTTCACTCACGTACCTCTTTATTGTTGAGCTCTAGAACAGCCAGTCCAACCAATGCTCCCACGCATTTGGAATTGAGTTCCAGAGCTCTGCTGAATGCGAGACGAGCTTTCTCCAGCTTGTTAAGTTTCACAAAGCAATGGCCCATTCCTAAACGAACTTCGGCTAAAAATATAAAATCAAACAAGCATTTTTAGGATTTGAATTTTTTAAAAATGCTATGCTTAAACACCCTTCATTTATGAGTTACAAAAATCCCTAAATTAGCCTCAGTATAATATTATAAAATCTTATCATATATCGCAAACTTGATTGTACTGAAGGCTACTACTCTGGTTGTCTCACCACCCTGACCTTCATCATGGATACCTTTCTCAACACAGAACAAACACCTATAATGCAGACATTGTTTTCCAACACTCCTGGTTACTCTGGACCTTCAATATCCTAATTTTTGAAGAGCAGTTTAAAAATAGAGGAAAAAGGCTTTTTAAAGACCTTAAATAGTTTGACTAACTACACGCACATACTATCATCCCCTTCGCAGCTACACTTATATGTACAACCCAATTTCAAGGCCCAAAACAACCATGTGCCTACCTAAGGAACCTTTCCTTTGGTCAGTGGATACTACCTACCCCTTCTCATCTATTTCAGGACACTGCTCCAACAACCCTTCCCTATTTTTCCTGTATCATCACGTTTTCCTTCTCTACTAGACCATTCTTACAAATTTCCTCCCATCTTAGAAAAAAATCCATCTTTGATTCCATTTCCCTTCCCAGTTGTCAACCCATTCCTATTCTTCCCTTAATAGCAAGACCTGAGCTCTATTTACACTTGCTACCCTTAATTCCTTTCCTTCTATTTTCCCTTGAATCTATTCTGAGCTCACCTGCACCATTCCAGTAAAACTGCTTTTCTCAAGGTCACCAATAATTTGTATGCTGCACAATCCAGTGATCTATTTTATTTTGCCTAACATCAATATTTTACACTGATACTCTCTTCTTCTGAATATTTTAATTTTTTTTTTCTTTTTGCCCTGACCAGAGTGGCTTGATGGGCAAACTGAAAGGTTGCTAGTCCTATTCCCAGTCAGGGCACATGCCTGGTTGCAGGCCAGGTCCCCATCTGGGAGCATGTGGAAGGCAACCAATTGATGTTTCTCTTGGACATCAATGTTTCCCTACCTCTCTTTCTTCCTCCTTTCCTCTCTCTCTAAAAATAAATAAAATCTTTAAAAATTAATTTAATTAAAAAATTTTACTTTTAAATTTGTTTATATTAAATATTTTATTAGTTTCAAGTGTACAGCATAGTAGTAGACATTTATATAACTTACCAAGTGATCACTCTAAGTCTAGTATCCACCTAGCACTATACACAGTTATTACGTTATTAATGAACTATATTTCCTAATTAGTACTTTACATCCCCATGACTACTGTCAACCGCCAGTTTGTACTTCTTAATCCCCTCACCCTTTTCACCTAGTGCTCCAAGCTCCCTCCTCTCTGGCAACCATCAGTTTTGTTTTGTTTTTTTGTATCTCTGAGTCTGTTTTGTTTGTTCATTTATTTTGATCTTTAGAGCCCACAAATAACTGAAATCATATGGTATTTGCCTTTCTGTCTGACTTATTTCACTTAGTATAATACACTGTAGGTCCATCCGTGCTGTTGCAAATGGTAAGATTTCATTCTTTCTTTGTGGCCAATATTCCATTGTAGTCCCACCTTTGTTTGTTGGTTTGTTTTGTTTCCCTTACCTGAGGAAGCATCAGAAAAAAATATTGCTAAGAGAAATGTTGGAGAGTTCATTGCCTATATTTTCTTCTAAGAGTCCTATGGTTTCAAGTCTTACATTGAAGTTCTTAATCCATTTCAAGTTTATTCTTGTAAATGGTGTAAGAAGGTGATTCAGTTTCATTTTTTGCATGTATCTATCCAATTTTCCTAATACTATTTATTGAATAGACTGTCTGTACCCTATTATACACTCTTGTACCCTCTGTACACACCAACCAGGGCTCCTTTGTTATGTATTAATTGTCCATTTAGGAGTGGGTTTATTTCTGGACTTTTAATTATGTTCCACTGACCTATGTGTTTGTTTTTATGACAGTACTATGTATTGATTACTTCAGCCTCCTATTTTGTCATCAGGTAGTATGACACCTCCAACTTTGTTTTTCTTTCTCATGATTGCTGTGGCTATTCAGGGTCTTTTGTGGTTACACATGCATTTTTTATTTTAATCCTCACCCAAGGATATGTTTATTGATTTGAGAGACACAGACAGACAGACAGACAGACAGACACACAGACAGAGGGAAAGACATCTATGTGAGAAACATTGATCAGTTGCCTCTTGTATGCACCCCAACTAGGGGTCAAACCCACAACCTTTTGGTGTATGAGACAATGTTCCAACCAGGGCTAAATGTTTGGATTATTTGTTCTCATCCTGTGAAGAACACCATTGGTATTTTGATAGGAATTATATTGAACCTATAGATTGCATTGGGTAGCATGGACATTTTCACAAGGTCAATTCTTACTATACCTGAGCATGGTAAATGCTTCCACTTTTTGTATCTTCTTCAATGTCTTACAATTTTCCAAGCATAGGTCCTTTAACCTTCTTGGTTAAATTTACTCCTATTTTTAAAATGCAATTGTAAATGGGATTGTTTTTTAAGTTTCTCTTTTAGTACTTCATTATTAGTGTATAAAAATGCAACTTATTTCTGAATATTTATTTTGTAGCCTGCTACTTTACTAAATGTATTTATCAGTTCTCTTAGTTTTTCTCTGGAATCTTTAGGGTTCTCATATAGTATCATGTCATCTATAAATAATGACAATTTTATTTTTCTTTCCATTTAGGTATCTTTTATTTCTTTATCTTGTCTGATTGTTGTGGCTAGGCATTTCAACACTATGTTGAGTAAGAGTGGTGAAAGTGGACATCCCTGTTTTGCTCCTGATCTTAAGAAAAACCCTTTCAGTTTTTCCCAGTTGAGTACGACAGCTGTAGGTTTGTCGTATATGGTCTTTATTATGTAGAGATATGCCCCCTCTATTCCCACTATGCTGAGAGTTTTTACCATAAATGGGTGCTGGATTTTGTCAATTTTAGTTTTTGCATCTATTGATGCAATCATATCATTTTTATCTTTCATTTATTTATGTGGTGTGTCACATTCATTTTTGGATATTGAACCAACCTTGTTTCCCAGAAATAAATCCTTCCTGATGATGCTGTATCATCTCTTTAACATACTGCTGAATTTGGTTTGCTAATATTTTTGTTGAGAACTTTATCTATGTTAATCAAGTATATTGGCCTGTAATTTTCTTTTCTTTTTTTTTTTTTTTTAAAGATTTTATTTCATTATTTTTAGAAAGAGGAGAAGGGAGAGAGGCAGACAGGAAGAGAGACATCAATGTATGGTTGCGTTTCACCTGCCTCCAGCCACAGACCTGACTGGAGACTTGGTTTGCAACCTGGTTATGTGTCCTGGCTGGGGAACTGAACCTGCGACCTTTGGGTTCGCAGGCCGGCGCCTTAACCACTGTGCTACCAGCCAGGGCAATTTTCTTTTTTTAATATCTTTGTTAGGTTTTGGAATCAGGAAATTGCTGGACTCATAAAAGCTTAGGAGTCCTCCTCCTTCCTCTTTAATTTTCTGGAATAGTGTAAGATAGATGTTAATTCTTCTTTGAATGTTTGGTAATATTCACCTGAGAACCCATCCAGCCAGGGCATTGTTTGTTAAGAGTTTTTTGATTACTAAATCAATATTTTTGGTTGTAATCAGTCTATGTAGATTGTTTCTTCTTGAATCTTGGAAGAGTGTATGTTTCTAGGAAACTAGCTTTTCATCCCAATTATCCAACTTGTTGGCATGTAACTGAAGCATTATCCTATACTACTTTGTTCTTCTGTGGTGTCAGTTATCACTTCTGTTTACTGATTTTATTTATTATTTATTTACTGATTTTATTTGGGTTCTCTTATTTCTTGATGAGTATGGTTAAAGGTTTACCAATTTAGTTTATCTGTTCAAATAACCAGCTCTTGGTTTGATATTTTCTATTTCTTTTAGACTCTCTGATCATTATCATTTCCTTCTTTCTACTCACTCTGGGCTTTGTTTCTTTTTTCTAGTTCCTTTAGGCGAAAAGTTTGCAATTTTCCCTATCTCTTGAGGTGGGCCTGATTGTTCTGAATTTCCTCTTAGGACTACTTTCACTGCGTCTAGGTTTTAGGTTGTTTTGTTTCTGTTTTCATTTGTCTCAAGGCATCTTATCTTTTGATTTCTTCCTTGATCTCACTATTAATAAATTCATTGTTTAGTAATATGTTATTTAGCCTCCATGTTTATGTGTTTTGAATTTTTTCCTTGTAATTAATTTCTAGTTTCCTAATAGCATTAGATACGGTTTCAGTCTTCTTCAATTTATTGAGATTTGCTTAGTAGCCTAATATGTGATTTATCCTGCAAAATTTTCTACGTGTATCAAGAAGAATGTACATTCTGCTGCTTTGGGATGAATGCTCTAAAAGTATTAATTAAACTCATCTGGTCTAATGTGTCATTTAAGGCTGCTGTGTCCTTGTTGAGTTTCTGTCTGAAAGATCTATCCAGTGTTGTCCCTGCGGTGTTAAAAGTCCCCTATGACTACTACTGTTGATCTCTATCTTTATGTCCACCATTATTTGTTTTACATATTTAGGTACTCCTATGATGGGTGTATAAATGTTTACAAGAGTTATATCCACTTGTTGGACTGACCCTTTTATCATTATGCAATGTCCTTCTTTGTCTCTTACAGCCTTTGCTTTAAAGTATATTTTGTCTGATATAAGTATTGCTACCCAAGCTTTTTTTCCATTTCAATGAAATAACTTTTCCCATCCATTTTCCTTAAGTCTGTGTTTTTTGTTTTTTTTTTTCATTTGAAGTGGATCTCTTGTAGATAGCAAATATATGGGTCTTGTTTTCTTATGCATTCATCTACCCTATGTCTTTTGATTGGATCATTTAATCCAGTTACACTTAATTATTGATAGGCACATAGTTATTGCCATTTTATTACTCATATTTATGTCCCCCTCATCTTACAGAAGTTTCTTTAATTTTTTTTATAATATTGGTTTGGTACTGGTGAACTCCTTTACCTTTTTCTTGTTTGTGAAGCTCTTTATGTCTCCTTTCATTTTAAATAGTATCTTTGCTGGATAGAGTAATCTTGATTGTAGCTCCTTGCTTTTTTTCCCTTTGAATATTTCATGCCAATCCCATCTAGCCTACAAAGTTTGTTGAGAAATCAGCTGAGTCTTAAGGAAGCTCCCAATCTTTCTCTTGCCACTTTTTTTTTTTTTTTAAGATTTCACTCATTGTTTTTAGAGAGAAGGGTGGGGAGGAAGGAAGAAAGGGAGAAACATGAATGTATGGTTGCCTTTTACCTGCTTCTAGCTGGGCACCTGGATGGAGACCTGGCTTGCAACCTACTTATGTGCCCTGGCTGGGAGTCAAATCAACGACCCTTGGGTTTGCAGAATGGTGCCCATCCACTGAGCCACACCAGCCAAGGCTCTCTTGCCACTTTTAAGATTCTCTCTTTGTCTTTAAACTTGGCCATTTTAATTACAATGGGTCTTGGTATGTGCCTATTTGGGTTATCTTGTTTGGGACTCTCTATACTTCCTGGACCTGTGTGTCTTTTCCCTCATCAGGTTGGGGAAGTTTTCAGTCATTATTTCTTCAAATAGGTTTTCAATGCCTTGTCTTTTATATTCTCCCTTAGTTTACCTCCAAAAAATGCAAACATTGTTTTGCCTGATGTTGCCCCTAGAGGTCCCTTCAACTATCCTCAGTTTTTAAAATTACTTTTTTGGTTCATCTAATGTATTCTTCATTTCTGACTTTTTAAAAGATTTTTATTATTTTTTATAGAGAGGGGAGGGGAGAGAGGCAGAGAGGGAAACAAACACCAATGTATGGTTGCCTTTCACCTATCTCCAGCTACGGACCTGGCTGGAGACCTGGCTTGCAACCTGATTACATTGCCCTGGCTGGGAATCAAACCAGCAACCTCTGGGTTTGCAGGCCAGCACCTTATCTGTTATATTACCAGCCGGGCCTCATTTCTGACTTTTTAAAAGTGGTTTCTATGTCCCTTTTTATGCTTTCTACCTCTTTGTTGATGATCTGAATTCATCTACTCTTCCTCTAAGTTCCACGGGTATCCTCATAACCATTATTTTGAACAATATATCTGGTAGAATGCCTGCCTCCATTTCATTTAGGTTTTCTCTGGAGATTTCTCCTGTTCTTTCATTTAGTAGCACCCTTAGGCAGGTGCTACTACTGTTTGGGGGGGCTTATCCCATATAGTGGAATTTGCCCCAGCAGGGTTTGGGGCCTGCCAAGATTTCCCTCTAGGTGTGCCACTTGCGAAGCTAATCAGTTGGTTCTCTGTTGTAGTCTAAAGGCAGCCCCTTGGTACGTTGGTTCTGGGCTCTCTTGGGAGGAACTTGATGCAAATCTATGTCACTGGCTCTGGGCTACCTGTTAAAAGCTACTAATTGATCCACAGTTGGTGGCTGCCTCTCCTGGGCCTTGGTACACACAAGGGGATCCAAGCTTTGAACTAAGGCTGGTTGCCACCAGTATTGGGCCTGGGACAAGATAGCAAAAGGCCCAAAGGAAGCTGATACCTACTACCATTTCCAACTGTCCTTTAGCACAGCCACTGAAAGAGCCTCAGGCAGTAGGGTGGGTATCCACAAGGTGGGGTGAGTGCTGTTTACCAGGTAAATAGTTTCAAACTTGGCACCAGTACTGGTCCTGATGCCATTCGGCCAAGGTCTCAGTGTATAGCGAATCCGGCTTCCACCTGACTGGGGCCTTTGCAGTGGGGCAGATTTTCAGGGAATCACTCAGGTAGAGTTCATCAGGCTAAAGCAGATTAAGATCTGGCCCATGAAAAGAGGGCTCTGAATAGGAAAGGTGGTGCCTACTGGCCATGCGGGAAGATGACCCTTGCCATAAAGTAACACAACTTAGTTTCTCCCTGTGTGTCTCTAGCACCCCATGAAGTTGAATGGCATTTCTGGAGAACTTATCAGGGAAGACTGAAATGCTGTAAAAGGCTTGCTGCCTCTGATAGATCCCCCAGCCATGTAGGAGTTGGTCAGAGTGGAGCCCCAAGGAGTTGCCAGGGTGAAGTTAGTGTAGTTTACCAATCTCATGTGATATGAAGAGGTGCTTAAACCAGGAAAGATGGTACCCATGGGCCATGCATTAGGACTCAACATAGGGGCACTGGAGGCTGTCCCTCTAAAACTAACCTTGAAGCTACACAACTCAGTTTCTCCCTTGACCATGGCACTCCCTGGGCCACCATCCCTCCACTCAGGGTAAATGCCTATAGGAGTAAGTTTGTGCATTGTCCCTTTAAGGGGACACCTGGTTTTCTGGAAATATTTACATTTGATTTCAAGAATATTGTACTTACTCTCTTTTCCTTCTTCATTTCTGGTTGTTCCTTCTCAGGCTCCTTTGCTGATTCTTCCTTATTTCTATAACCTCTAAGTATGCCCTAGGGCTCCATCCTTGGACCTCTTCTCTAGTTCTTCTCACTTCTCTGGTTATTGTTTTGCTGATGCATTTCCCTGGTTAACCTTTCTAAGCAATCTACTCCCAATGCTTCTTAAACTCCTTTTCTGCTTTATTTTTCTCCTTGGCCCTTACCAATACCTTATACAGTATATACTTTATTGATTTTATATTCCTTACTGGAAAATAAATTCCACAGGTGCCAGGACTCTTGTCTCTTTGGTTCATAGCTATATTCTCTAAGTCTAGAACAATGCCTGGCACATAGTTGGTACTCAATAAAATTTGCTTAAATAACACGATTTTAGAAAAAAAAGTAATATAGGGCAAAAAGATTATTATATGACCAACTGTTAAGCTTTTGAATCCAACATAATATGCTTTAAAACTCAATTCTGCCATTTCAACAATCCCACAAATAACTAATTAACTTTATAAGCAACGGCCAAATCCTTAATATTTTAGGTCTAAAAATGTTATTTTAGATTTAAGGTTTGCTCTTACCTGGACATCCTGGGTTAGTACGCAATGCTTTCTTATAGTAAGCAAGGGCTCCTCTGTAATCCTTCTTGTTGAATGAAATGCAAGCTTTACCTGTAACAATTTTTAAACATAAACATGCATTAAAGAGCACATGTCTCATTTGCTTTATACTCACCTAAATCAAATATATAAGAAATGTTTGAAAGTAGTGAAAGTGATTTCATATCAAATTTTATTTTCCATAGGGAATATTAATTTATGCCTTTGAATAGAAGTCCTATATTTATATTAAATATTGATAATTAAAATAGCTTAGAGTTGTCCGAATAGAGATTGTTTACTGACTCTTTAGAAGTGAATAACAAATTGTGTTTAACTGGTATAATTTTATTTTTGTAATTTCAACAGAAACAATGATCTATTGCTGATAGCTACATTTTTAATAAGGTAAAGCTCTCCTACTTTGGTGTCTAGCCCATTACTTAAGGAGCTATTACAAAGAGATATATTTCAGGCATATGCTGAAAAATACAGATTCATAAGATGGTTGTTGAAAATAACTTACCAAGAAGGGCTGGAATATTATTAGGAGACTGGTTGAGTACAAAATGAAACTGTGCATCAGCCTGATCCATTTTGTCACCTTCAAGTAAGCAGAAGCAGGCTCTTCCCAACAAATGGTTCTGAAAAAGTAATGCATCATTTAAACTTGACTTTACCAAGTCTTAATTTAACATGAATGTATAATACTAAAATGAAAAGCATATAGAAAGGAGGTGCAACAACACCAAAATTCTTCTACCAAGCGTAAGATGTTTAAAATAATAAGCAATTCTTAATAACAAACTGAGAAATTATTCTGAAGTGCAACAAGGCTTCTGTGCCAGGAACAATGATCAAAAGAAAAGTTCAAACTCCTTAAAATATGCTTGAAATTCACCTGGAGATATTGGAATTATTACCTAAACATGTGGATAAATTTTATATGCTAAATTACATCAACAGTACAGGACCAAAGAAATTTTCATTTCAATGAGGAACCCCTCTTCATTCTGACTATTTATATCAACCACGCTATTTTGAGAAAAATTCTTTCAAAAAATTCCATTGCCTATCATACACATTTTGCTTTCATGTGGTATTTTTTCTTTTATAAATTCAAAGAAACATGACTTATTTTACCTGATCATACATAATAATTTTATCAGCCATTGTATACAACAGGGTTGCCTGTGTAATAAGATCTTTCTTATTGTCCTTATTCTTTTCTTTCCGAGCCTGCTGCACATAGTAGGCTGCCAATGTATCCAAGCAAGTCATCTGGTCTTTTTCATGGTCTCTGTAGTCCAAATTGCCATCTATACGTGCTGCTTCCAACAACTTTACAAACTCTTCTGTTTTTCCTTGCTTGTAGTATTCCAGCTATAAGGTAAAAGAATCAAATCAGAATTACTTAAGCATATGTACCTCAAAAAAGTTGTACACAAATCTTTCTAGCAGCTGTATTTGTAATAGTCAATGTCTGGAAACAACACAATTGTTGATCAACAGGTGAATGGACAAACAAGCTGTGGTTTATCTGTACTAGGGCTACTGTTCACCTTTAAAAAGGAAGGAACTAGCCCTGGCTGGTAGCACAGTGGATAAGGCGCCGGCCTGCGAACCCAAACATTGCAGGTTCAATTCCCCAGCCAGGGCACATAACAAGGTTGCAAACCAGGTCTCCAGTCAGGTCTGTGGCTGGAGGCAGGTTAAAAGCAGCCATACATTGATGTCTGTCTCCCTCTCTGCCTCTCTCCCTTCCCCTCTTTCTAAAAATAATGAAATAAAATCTTTTTTTTAAAAAAAGGAAGGAACTGTTGATACATACTGCAACATAAACAAATCTCAAAATAATTTTCTGGTAAAGAAGCCAATCCAAAAGCAGTACATACTGTATGATTCTCTTTATATAATACTCTAGAAATGCAAACTAATCTATAGAACAAAAAGTAGCTCGGGGTTTGCTTAGGCACTGCTGGGGTCTGGGGAGAGTCTGGAGGAGTTTTAGGGACAATGAATTATATTATTCATTACCCTGACAGTGATAATGATTTCACAAGTGCTTACATATGCTAAAACTTCTCAAATGGTATACATAAACTATGTGCAGTTTATTATAGGTTAATTATATCCAATTAAGCTGTTAAAAAATTATAATCATTACAAATGCTTCCAACTTCTTACCTAGCAATAGTTGATTTCAAACTAAATCAGAACGCAAGAGAGAAAGCAATAATGAGAGATACAAAGAACTTCAAATAGAAAACTTGGGTTCTATGACTTTGGGCTTATTGAGTAACTTCTCTGGGCTTGTATCATTTATTAATAATAAAAAGAACATCAACCACTCATTAACAACCTTCTATGGACCACATACTATGTTAGGAGTTTCACATACATTATATCTAATCGACACAATCATCCTTAAAGTGAACTCCCTCATATTTTAAATGAGGGAACAGTCTCAGAAGGTATATTATAAGTCTAACATCACACGGCTAGTTAGCAGCCATGTTGGAATTTGAACAACCCCAAAACCTACATGCTCTTCTATGTAACAATCTATAGCCCACAATATTTCACCAATTTATCACAGGTGCCAAGCTAATCCTCTAATTTAAAAAACTTTTTATTTTTAAAGTGGGGAAGGGAGGGAGAAAGAGAGGGAGAGAAACATCAGGACCTAGGGACCTGGCCCTAGGACCTAGGGACCTGGCAACCCAGGCATGTGTCCTGACTGGGAATCAAACCAGTGACCTTTCGGTTCTCAGGGCAGTGCCCAATCCTCTGCACCACACCAGCCAGGGTTTAATATTGCAATTTTTGTGTAAGTCCTGTTAAAGGAAACATCTGTACTAAAAAAAGAAATCGAGGTTACCTTCTAGTTTTTAGAAAAAATGTGTGGAAGCATTAATGACTCCTTCTAGATAGATTAGGAACACTTAGCACTTCAAGTCAGAAAGGCACTGTTTATTGCTGAAAGTACCATTCTGTAAATCCACATCTAAGAAACTTTTAGAGTTAGGCTTGAGCCCTGGATACAAGCCCTATTCCAGACCTATTTCTTTGACCCTGTAAAACAGTATTAGGAGCCTCCTTTGTATCTTTACATAAAGGTGACCTATGGCACACTTGCTTAGGAATAACAATTAGTGTTTACTATATTATGATAATCAGTTACTATAATGTTCCCAAAACAAAGGAAACATTATTATTATACAGCTGGCTCTAGGGAGGTTGGAGGGTCATAGAATTTTAGACTCTCTAAAGTGATTTTTCCTGAGAATTCCCAGTAGCATTTATGTTGGAGTAGGGACCAAACAGGACAAATAAGCCCAAAATGAACTTCATCCACCTTGATCCACAATTAGCCTGAAACCTAATCACCTTCTAGAATAGTTGGTGGGAAACATTTTATTGTTATGGGAAACAATGACAAGTGGTAATGTTTATATCCTGATACCTTGTCTCTTCTCAGTTTATACTTAAAACATTAAGCCAGTCTTCATTGACTAATCAGTCACTAAATAATCAAATACTTAATATAGAGTACTGTTTAACTTAAACGAATTTTGCCTTTACCAACTACATACACAAATTTACCAGTGGAGTGGTATATCATTTAGGAGACTGACATTTTTGGTCCATAAATGGTAATGCAATTAACTTCCATACATGGTACAATTAACTTATTTATTGTGTACCCAAATTGGCTATTATTGTATCTGAAAACAAACCACGTAGTTTTCCAGTCAACATATAAAAAATATTTGTGGCATGAATACTGACCGCCAAAGCAATCCATATGTGCAGTTGTGTGTGTTCTTGTTTCAAAATACTGATAACTTCATCTCCCTCTGGTAATTGGTCAAAGTCAAGTTCAATGACCTAAAACAAAAAATACAGTTTTTTAAACATTTTTTTAAAATTCACATTTCTTTGGTGCTTTTTCTTGAATATACATCAACATGGATATATGTAGGGTTTGTGTCACTTTCAGGAGGGCTGAGCAAGTGTACATATTAAGTTTAAGAAGCACGTGATAAGTAAATTACATGTTAGTATTAAAGAATAGGCACAGAGAAGCAAAAAAGAAAAAAGAAAAAAGAAAAAAAAACAAAAACCCAAAAAACCCAAAACCCAAAACCCATTAGTTGTCTTCAAATCATCAGAACGAATAAACACCTACAAAGATTTTGCTTATTCAGAAAAAAAAGTTCCTGCTATACAATGTGGGCAAAAACAAAAATCCTGTTTAACTTGTAATTCCGGCAAAGAGTAGATAAGCATTCCAGAGGTCCTGCTGTCACAGGTGTGACAACCCTAGAGGGAATGCAAAGCTGACTGCCACTGCACACTTTTATTTTGAAGGTAACATTCCTCTGTTGCAGACAGTCCTGGATGTGGGTACAAAACTATCACTAGTAAACTGCTAGGACTATTGTTTTTTGAAAAACAACAACATAAGAGTATGTGATATCCAATAAGAGAACATCAACGCTGAAAGCTTTACTCAAGCCACAGACCACCAGGAATGAGGCATCGGTGAATTCTTTCAGAAAACAGACCGGCTCTGTCTCGGGGTCTCTGTTTCACTGATGGAGCCTGTGTGACACAGTGCACCGTGACTGACTCGAATTTCTAAGGGAGAAAGGGCTATATAGTCCCAGGGAAGGATACAGTACTTGGTTTGAGTGGCAGGGCGACGTCGGTGACATCAGCACCCACCTTTGTTAATTGTGAGGTGCTTTACAGTTTATTGAGCACTCGTACACCCCTACGCCCGTGAATTAGGGAAAGAGCAAGAATATCGTCAAACGAATATCTGAACTTTCCAGGACTCCTTCTCGTGTGCCTGCCCCTAGACTACGGGAACGCAACCTTCTAAACCCGGGAGGGCGCAGGGGCTGGGGAAGGAGGTAAACAGAGTTTCAGCCGGGATTTCGACCTGGGCTCCTGGGAGAATGCATGCTCTTGTTTTCACAATGAAGCCGAAAGTGAGAAGAAGGGATCGTTTCAAGTTCACCGCCCCCACCCTCCCCCCATACTGGACCCTTACCTCGTCAGTGTCCCGCAGCGGAATCTCAATGGAGCCCCGCGACATGATGGGATCAAAAGGCGAGCGGGCGCCCAGCCCCGCCGCTCCGCAGCCGGTATTCCTGGCTTCTGGCTCGTCCAGAGGTTAGCGGCGGTTCGGGATCCGATAGTCACGACTACCGCTCCGCGACAGCGCCAGACTTCCGGTTGCTCCTTTCTGTCAGCCGCTGAAATGACCAGCAACAGAAGGCGGCTTCTACTTCCGGAAACCCCGCCCCCTGCTCCCGGAAGCACTCTTGCCAGTTGGCTATTGGCCCGCCGACTCGGCAGCTTTCTTGAACCTGCCTGCCCCCTGGGACAGCCAACAGGTTCTGAATCTGAACCCTCTCTGCTTCAGGCCAACCTCTGCGCCAAAATCAAAGCCCTTGTACCCCGCGGTGGGCGTAGCGACTAATGAGCCCTGTGCTTGGGCCAGCCGCTCACCAAGGCCTCGGGCTAAGGCATAGTCTCCTCCGAGCCCTCGGTGGAGTGAATGTGGCCACTCTCACTTTTTACTTCAGATTGCTGTGTGTATTTCAGTCTTTCACTCTCAACCCAACTTTGGTTCCTCGGTTAGCAGCTTTTATGATGGAGCCATGCTTGTGCTACGTTTGTGATCTGTTTAAATATACAGGGTGCACATGATAAATTGGCAAAATTTTAGCAAAGCTGCATACCACAAGTTATATTTTGAAATAAATTTATTCTTATATGCAAATACATAAACAGAGTCATTATTACTTTAATTGTTCTAAAAAGTCTCCATTTGCTGCAATAATAGACTTGATTTGACTTTGGAATCTTGACTAGGCTTTAACTTTTCTTTATCCATGGGCATTGGCATGTTTATTAACATCTCTCTCACAAATGCTGCATACGTAATAGTCCAAAGGATTTGCATCTGGTGAACTAGGCAGCCAGATTTCCTTTGACCGGAGTTCAGGAACATTGACACTGAGAAATTCTTGCACCTTTTTGGCATTATGTGCTGGTGCACCATCTTTTTGGAAGATAAAATAACTTTCATTTGCAACTTGCTTCATCCACAGTACAACTACTTCTGTCAAAATGTCAAGGTAAACATCAGCAGTCACCTTCAAGCCTGGAGGAAACAAATGCGGGCCATGCTATCTCCTTCATTGCTGATAACACCTAACACCTTCACTGAAGCCGGAAATTTCATTTTCATGACAATTGAGACCTCATTAAGATTCTCACAGAGCCACCTGTTGTTTCTTCTGTTGACTATTTGGTCCTGCTGAGAATTCTTTTCATTGGAGAATAAAATAAGAGGGTTTTTTTCTTTGGTATTTTTCAATTCTGTTAGCAGTTTCTTTGCTTTTTCAAAGCACCTTTCCTTTGTCTGCTGTGTCATAAACTGGCTTCTTCTAAGAATGTACAATCTGTACCTGATATCTTCAGCAATAATCTTGTGGATTGTTGCATCTGACATCTGCAGCTCTTGTGCTATGGAGTGCATTGATTTTCCTGGATCTTCATTGATGACCTCCTGGGTCTATACAGGAGATATCTGGACTTGTGTGATCCTTGAGTATCTTATGCATTTTCCTTGTTAGTGTGACAACATCAGGATCAGCATCATACACCTTCTTCACATTGGAAACTGTATGTAAAGGGATGTTATTGAAATTTGCAATTTCCTTAGCAGTTCACTCTGCACACAGTCCAGGAATTATGGTTGTTTTAACATCGTATTCTTTCAACGTGACAATTGCTCTCAGAATTTAATACTTTATATCTGAAACAATGATGTTAAATCATAACCTCAGAAACATAGTTTTTCAAAATTAATAAGCACGTGAAATAAGAAGATACAAAGTTATTGCCAATTGATCAGGTGCACCCTGTAAATGTTCCTTGAATTCCACATTGTGGTAATTCATGTATTTTTTGTGGGACTTTTTTTGTGTATGTGTTTGTGATTCTTTGAAGCATATGAGTACCTGCTAGATTTGTGACTAATAAAATTGTTGAAGAATTTGAATAAATCTGTAATGAATGTTTTGATTAAATTATAGAATTTTATTAAATGTTTTAAAATTCTGTTTTCATTAAGTTATAGAATATGATTAAATTAGTCCATAACCAATGTTTTGATTAAACCAGAGAAGAATTTGATCAAATAAATTTGTAAACAGTTCAGTTTTATCTTCCAAAGTGTCTCTCAGATGGATGTATCATCTTTATCTCCACCATCTCCATTCTAACCCAAAGAATTATCTCCACTTTCTTGCATTACTTGCATTTCTTGTATTACTGCAATAGCCAACTCTTTTACCAACACTTCATCCATTCTGCCCTCCAACTCCAATTCAGCTTCATCATGTTATACATTTATCTTTTAAAAATAGCAATTTGATGTTTGTTTTCCCTTTCACCTCTTTCAAAACCTTTCAGTCAAAAGTTTATTAAGTTAACTTTTGATTAGTTGCATAACTTTTCAATGTTTGAAGCTGTAATGGCCAATACATATGTAAATGCTAGACACATAGGTAATTTAGAATTGAATAGTGGCCACATTAAAAAAGTTTAAAAAACAAAACAATTTTAGTAATATACTTTATTTAACCCAATATAGCCAAAATATCATTTCAACGTGTAATCAACATAAAAATTGAGATAATTTATTTATTTTTCATACTAAGTCTTGGAAATCCAGTATGCACTTTATATACTTAATTCAATTGCTTTATTTTAATTGGGAATACTGGATCTGTATTAAGATTTCATAAAATTTACATTTGGAAAATAAATTCACATACTTGAGTTTTCCAAAACATATTTTTAAAGTTTTCCAATAACTGAATCCACTACCTGTTTAAAATTAAAAATAAATAAAATTCTAAATTCTATTACTCATTTACATTAGCTGTATTTCAAATGCTCAATAGCCACATATGTTTAGTGGATACTATACTGGATAGCATGCATTTTAAGGTTTATAAGGTGAGCATTAAACAAAAGTATATATAGTAATGAATGTTATTCTCCATGGCCAAAGCCTCCCTGCCTTAGAGACCCTAGCAATACCTTTAAGTTAGTCTTTCAGGTATCAGCAACCAAAAGCATCCTAACTGATATTGCAAAATATTGTGATTGAATAATAGGAGAACTCAATTTAGACTATAATTTGGAGAAAGTGACATATAAGTTACAGCTGGGAAGACAAATAAAATTTGCTGAAGTAAAGACTATAGGAGAGTGTGTATCAGATAAAGGGACAGAGCTGGGGAAGAGCTTTGTGAACTTAAAAGAAGGTGTCTTATGTTCCAAGTGAGGGGAGAGAAGCATGAGTTGAGGCTGACAACAAAAGAAATAACCTAATACAACAACAATATAATTAAATAAAAAAAAAAAAAAGAAATAGCCAAATCATGCCTAGATTTACCTGTGTGAAGCAAAACTTGCCCTGATTCTAATATGAGTAAATGTACACATTCCACAGTAAGATAACAAAATGCTTAGCATTCTGGTAAACAAAAAAAGAACAGCGTCATATTACCCATAGTTTCTGAAGTAAATGAAACTTTCATCATTTCCCACATTACTGACTCCCTAACAAAAAAAAAAAATTTTTTTTGTTGTTTTGTAATGACTTTTGTAATGCTGACTTTTGTAAGTCTCAAGATATGAAATAATTTGGAAGAATATAACAAATTGTTTATATGACAAAATTGCTATTTTCCCATCATGAACCAACAAACTATAAACTTTACAACTTTGGTGTGTGTGTGTGTGTGTGTGTGTGTGTGTGTGTTTGATGAACCAGTACTTCTAAGGCCTGAACTTTTGCAAATGCTTTTTTAAGGAAAGCTTTTTTCAAAACTCTTTTGTCTCTAGGACTTCTTTGGACATAGTATATGTTTAAAAGTGTCAGTGTTATCTTAGGTGCTATGTAACTGAAAAGTTTAAAATGATGTATATGTGTATCAATGAATATATGAGAGAGAGAATTGGTTATGTAGTTTTATTTATTTATTTAAAGATTTTATTTCATTATTTTTAGAAAGAGGGGAAGGGAGAGAGGCAGAGAGGGAGAGAGACATCCGTGTATGGTTGTGTTTCACCTGCCTCCAGCCACAGACCTGACTGGAGGCCTGGTTTGCAACCTGATTATGTGCCCTGGCTGGGGAATCAAACCTGCGACCTTTGGGTTCGCAGGCTGGCGCCTTATCCATTGTGCTACCAGCTAGCGCTGGTTATGTAGTTTTAAAAGATTGTTCTATGCGTCATGAAATAAGCCAATCAGCGAAGGATAAATACCGTATAATCCCACCCATTACAGGACAATAACGAACAAAACAAACAACAAGCAAAACAGAACCAGATATATGAATACAGTGAATAGGCCTTCAGTGGGCAGGGAGAAAGGGGTTTGGGGGAGGGGGGGGAGGCAAAGAAGGGGAGCAGTTCAGACAAGAACCTAGTATGAAAGAACCACGGACATGGACAACATGTGGGATTGGCTTTGTTGGGGGAATGGATGGGTGGGGAAGAGGACAGAGGGGAGCAAAAAGAAGATGGATGTAATACAACAACAACAACAACAAAAGATTGTGGATGTAATACAACAACAATAAAACTTAAATTAAAAAAAATGGAAAAAAAATAGATTGTTGTAACTACAGTACAGAGAATCAATTGGGAGTGTTTGAGACGAACAAGGGAGACAATTTAGGAAACTACTGTACCGGTGACACATGATAAATAGCTAGGAATAGGTTTAGAGTAGATATCATATCTATCATATCTCTCCCCTTCTATTACCATATTTAAAATATATTATAATGAAATATATTAATATAATTAAATATAAAATTAATATAATTATATCCTATAATTAATATATTAATATAGGTACTGTATTAATCTAATATATTAATTAATGTATTTAATTATATCAATATATTTAACTATCTAGGATACATATAATTTATTTTACATATCATAAATATATAAAGTATATATTATTAAATAGAAAAGTATATTAAAGTATATATTTATAATATACTATAAATATATAAAATAAAAATATCTTATAAGCCATGACTAGTAACTCAGAGGCTAGGTGCCAGCCTGTAAACCCAAAGGTCACTGGTTTGATTCCCAGCCAGGGCATATAACCAGGTTGCAAGCCAGGTCTTCAGCCAGATTCATATCTGGAGGCAGGTGAAAGGCAGCTATGCATTGATGTCTCTCTCCCTGTCCACCTCTCTCCTTTCCCCTCTCTCTGGAAATAATAAAAAATAAAATCTATTAAAAATATATAAATGTACATATTAATCACTAGGACTATTTAATGTATTAAAAAAGCAGTGTCAAGGACTTCCAGGTTTCTGGCATGAACAATTGGGTGAGTGAAGTGTCATTTTCCAAAACAGGCATGATTAGTGATGAGTACATCTAGACAAGGGTAGATCACTAATTAAATATACATATCTGGAGCTTAGAAGACAGTTTCTGCACTAAATAAATAAGTCTGAGAGCCATTGGCATATAGATGAAATTTAAAACTATGATGTTGGATAAGAGGATCCAGAGAGAGAATGTAGAGTGACAAGAGGAGGGCCAAGGACAGAGCTCTAAGGGATTCTAGCATATGACAGGCAGACAAGGGAGGAGGATCTGCAGGGAGTTAGAGGAAAGAACAGGGAAAAAAAATCACCTGGTGGGAATTTAAACTGCGCCTCTTGTCACAAGTAGCTACAAGCAGCTTTCTGTTTTTCCCTAACTGTAGCAGATAATGACTAAATTAGACGTTTTAAAACTGTAAATCCTGTCTTGGAGTGAGTACAAAGATTTTATTTCAGCTGGTAAAATTGGGCAATGCCTGTTCACAAAATGCCATGTTCTATGTTGGGCCTGAGTGCACCAGAGCAAGATAAAGCAATTCATGTATTTGGTCAGTGTGGGTTTTATTGAGTACATATTCAAAATAGATAGCTAAGACTCTTTAGTTTTCTGTTGTTGATACTGTGGTTGGTTGCATTATTGGTTAATAACTACATTTAGCCAGTCCAAAGAGTGAGCTATTTTACATGTTGGTAAAATATACTAATTATTAGGAAAGAATGAATATTTCATCTTAACAAAGAACTCTATCTTTTAAATAGCAGGGCAGTCCTGCCTGGTGTGGCTCAGTGGATTGGTGCGGTCCTTCGAATTCAATGGTCACTGGTTTGATTCCCAGTCAGGGCATATAACCAGGTTGCAAGTCAGGTCTTGAGTCAGGTCCCCAACTGGCAGCAAGTGAAAGGCAACCATACATTGATGTTTCTCTCCCTTTCTTCCTCCTTCCCCAACCTTCTCTTTAAAAATAATAAATAAGGAGCCGGCAAGAAGGCAGAGGAGTAAGTGGAGCTACACCAATCTCCTTCCAGGCCACATCTGGAATTACTTTTTGGAGAAAAAGTCAGCTGGAATTACCAACAGAACACCAGCTGGAAAGAAGTCCTATAACCATGGAGAGAACAGAAGAGGAAGCTTCATCACAACGTGTCTGGTAGGAATTGCAGAAACACAAGGGGGCTGGCTGGGCCCCCACTAGAGGCAGCAGGGGAAGGGACAGAGCCAGGGGCTCCACCTGAAAAGGGGGGTCTGGTCCCCCCCTGGGATTCCCAGCTACAGCAACAGAGCAGCATCCAGCTGAGAAGGGCAGAAAGCCATGGAGTTTACTAGCCTAAGAGAGCTCTGGAGACGGAGAACTACTAGGGTGACCACAGCGAAAATACATTGGCACCCACCTACCCTGGACTTCAGTGGATGGAGGGCAGAGAGGACTGGAGATGAGTGGGGAGAGTTTGTGGCGGTGGCTTGGAGGAGAGAAGTGGGGAAACGGCTGTAGGGATCCCGGTGCTAACTCATCGCCCTGCACAGTGGCGTGCGAGCCTGGTGGCTGATTGTGGATTCATTGCTTTGCAACTGAGTCAGTCCTTCTCGCTCAGCAGAGCCTGGGCCTGGTGGCTGATTACAAACTCTCTGACTTACAGCTGGGTCAGACAGTTTGCCCCACACACTGGCAAGTGAGCCTGGTGGCTGATGGTGGATTCATTGGTTCACAACTGAGTTGGTTTCTCCTGCCCACTGGCCTCTGGGCCTGGTGGCTGATCACAAACTCATTGGATTACAACTGAATCTTTCAGTCTAGCCCAGTGGCCCCTTAGCCTGGCAGCTGATGATAGATTCATTGAATTACAATGGAATCTTACAGTTGAGCCCAGCGCCACTTGAGCCTGGTGGCTAATCACAGATTCATTGGATTATAATTGGATCTTGCAGTCTAGCCCAGTGGCTCCTGAGTCTGATGGCTGATCACAGATTCATTGATTTATTTCTGAATCTGTCCCACCAGGCTGCACCTGAGCTGGTGGCTGATCCATTGGATTACAACTGAACCTCTCTGTCTAGCCCAGCAGAGCCTGAGTTTGGTAGCTGATTTATTGATTTACAACAGAATCAGTCTGTCACCCCAAGCAGCATCTGAGCCTGGTTGTAGATCACAGATTGATAGGATTACAACTAAATTAATCCTTCCAGCCTAGCAGTGCCTTAACCTGGCAGCTGATCACAGTCTGACTGGATTACAATGAAACCTAAAAATGGGGAGAAAAAGAAAGAGTCCATCACCAAAAGGAAAGGAGGAATCCCCAGAAAAATCACTAAATGAAACAGAGGTAAGCAAACTATCAGGTATGGAATTCAAAATAATGATGATATAGAAGCTCAATGAGCTCAGCCAGCTCGAAGAAAACTACAAACAACTCCAGGGAAGCTACAAGGAACTTACGGAGGACTGCACCAGCATTAAAAAAGACAGAAACTATCAGTAAGAGCCAAGAGGAAATGAAGAATACAATTTCTGAATTGAAGAATACAGTAGAAGGAATCAACAGCAGGATAGAGGAAGCAGAGGATCAGATCAGCAAGCTGGAGGACAACCTAGAAAAATATTCCAAGACAGTGCAACAGAATGAAAAAGGCTGAATAGGAATAAAGAGGTTTTAAGAGAGCTGCAGGACAACATGAAATGCAATAATATCCATATCATAGGGACCAAAAGGAGAAGAGAAACAAGGAATACAAAACCTATTCAAAAAAGTAATGATAGAAAAGTTCCCTAACATGATGAGTGAAAATGTTACTCAAGTTCAGGAAGCACAGAAGGTCCCAATGTGGATGAATACAAACAGACCCACTCCAAGACACATTATAATTAAAATGGCAAATTTCAAAGATAAAGAGAGAATCCCAAAAGCATCAAGCGAGAAATAGCAAATAACATATAAGGGAGCTCCAATAAAGTTATCAAATAATTATTCAATAGAAACAATACAAGCCAGAAGGGAATGGCAAAAAATATTCCAAGTAATGGGAAACAAAGGCCTGCAACCAAGAATTCTCTACCCAGCAAGGCTCTCATTCAAAGTGGAAGGAGAAATAAGGAGTTTCCCAGACAAAAGAAGACTAAAAAAATACATCTCTACCAAACCAGCATTGCAAGAAATGCTAAAGGGTCTGCTTTTAAAAAATGAAGAAACAGAGAGAGACAGAGAGGAACACAGGTACAAAGGGAGAAAATGGCAATAAATAAGTATCAATCACTAATAACCTCAAATGTAAACGGATTAAATGCACCAATCAAAAGACATAGGGTAGCTGAGTGGATAAGAAAACATGACTCACATATATGCTGTCTTCAAGAGACCCACCTGAGAACAAAAAATCAACACAGATTGAAAGTGAAGGGATGGAAAAATATATATCAAGCACATGGACATGAAAAAAAGGCTGGAGTAGCAATACTTATTTCAGACAAAATAGGTTTTATGATGAAGGCCATAAAAGGAGACAAAGAAGGGCATTTCATAATACTTAAGGGAACAATCCATCATGAAGATATAACTGGTAAACATATATGCACCCAACATAGGAGTTCCCAAATATGTAAGGAAAATATTGGAGGACTTCAAAAAGGATATAGACAGCAACACACTCATAGTAGGGGATTTTAATACCCCATTATCATCAATGGACAGATCTTCCAAACAAAAAAACACACAAAGGATATTGTGGCATTGAACAACACCCTAGAGGAAATGAACCTAACTGATATATACAGAACCTTTCACCCCAAAGAAACAAAATACACATTCTTTTCAAATGTACATGGAACATTCTCTAAGATAGACCACATGGTAGGTCACAAGACAAGCTTCCACAAATACAGGAAAATTGAAATCATACCAAGCATCTTCTCAGATCACAATGGATTGAAACTAGAAACCAATCTCAAGGAAAAAAAAACAAAAACACTCTAACTCATGGAGACTGAATAACACATTTTAAGTAATGAATGGGTTAATAATGAAATCAAAGATGAAATAAAAAAGTTTCTGGAAAAAAATGACAATGAATACACAACAGCCCAAAACCTATGAGACACAGCAAAGGCAGTCCTCAGAGGGAAATTCATAGCAATGCAGACCTACCTAAAAAGGACAGAAGAAGCTTATACAAGCCACCTAACCATAAAGCTGCAAGAACTAGAGGAACAACAACAAACAAAGCCCAGAGCAAGTAGAAGGAAGGAAATCATCAAGATCAGAGGAGAATTAAATAACTTAGAGACTCAAACTACAATTCAAAGAATCAATAAGTCCAAGAGCTGGTTCTTTAAAAACATAAAAATTGACAAGCCTTTAATGAGACTCATCAAGAAAAAGAGGGAGAGGACCCAAATAAACAGAATCAGAAATGACAGAGGAGAAATCACAACTTATACTTCAGAAATACAAAGGATTGTAAGAAATTACTACAAACAACTATATGACAAGAAATATGACAACCAAGGTGAAATGGACAAAGTTTTGGAAATGTACAATCTACCAGAACTGAACTCAGAAGAAGCAGAAAGCCTGAATAGACCAATAACAACTAGTGAGATTGAAGAATCAAAAATTTCCCAAAGCACAAGAGCCCCGGACCAGATGGCTACACAGGTGAATTCTACCAAACATTTAAAGAACTGACTCCTACCTTCTCAACCTAAAAAAAAATCCAAGATGAGGGAAGACTCATGAGGCCAATATTATTCTAATCCAAAAACTAGGTCAAGATACAACTAAGAAGAAAAACTATAGGCCAATATCTCTGATGAACATAGATGCTAAGATTCTAAAAAAATATTGGCCAACTGGATCCAGTAATACATTAAAAAAGATCATACACCATGATCAAGTGGGTTTCATCCCTGGGATGCAAGGATGGTACAACATTTGCAAGTCAATACATGCAATACACCACATCAACAAAATGAAAGACAAAAACTATATGATCATATCAATAGATGCTGTAAAAGCATTTGATAAAGTACAGCAACCATTTATGATAAAAACATTCAGCAAAATGGGAATAGAGGGAGCATACCTCAACATAATAAAGGCCATATATGAGAAACCTGAAACCAACATCATACTCAATGGGCAAAAACTAAAATCTCTCCAAGATCGGGAATGAGACAAGGCTGTCCACTTTCTCCACTTCTGTTCAACATCACTTTGGAAGTTCTAGCCATATCGATCAGAGAAGAAAAAGGAATCAAAGGTATCCAAATTGAAAAGTAGGAAGTCAAACTGTCATTATTTGCAGATGATATGATAGTGTATAAACAAAACCTGATAGACTCCACCAAAAACTTACTTGACCTAATAAGCAAATTAGGCAAAATAGCTGGATATAAAGTCAATATTCAAAAATCAAAAGCATTTTTGTATACCAATAATGAAACATCAGATAAAAGCTAGAAAACAAATCCCATTTACCATAGCAGCAAGAAAAATAAAGTACTTAGGGATAAACTCAACCAAGGAGGAGACCTGTACTCAGAAAACTACAGAATACTGAGGAAAGAAATTAAGGAAGATACAAATAAATGGAAGCATATACCATGTTTATGGATGAGAAGAATTAACATCATTAAAATGTCCATACTACCCAGAGCAATCTATAGATTCAATGCAATTCCAATTAAAATACCAATGACAGACTTCACAGAGATAGAAAACATACTTCAAAAATTTATATGGAGCCAAAAACACCCATGAATAGCCACTGCAATCTTGAGAAAGAAGAACAAGGTAGGAGAAATCACAATACTGGACATCAAACTACACTACAAGGCAACTGTAATCAAAACAGTTTGGTACTGGTATAAGAATAGACATATAGATCAATGGAACAGAATAGAGAGCCCAGAAATAAACCCAGGAATCTATGGTCAATTAATATTAAAAAATGGGGGAAGGAACATCAAATGGAGTAAAAACAGTCTCTTCAACAAGCAGTGTTGGGAGAACTGGACAGCAACATGCAAAAAAATAAAACTAGACCACCAACTTACACCATACACCAGAATAAACTCAAGATGGATAAAGGACTTAAACATAAGCAATACCACCATAAAGGTCCTGGAGAAAAATATAAGCAGTAAAATTTTAGATATCCTATGCAGAAATATGTTTACTGATACTTCTCCAAGGGCAAAGGAAAGAAAAGAACAAATAAATAAATGGGACTATATCAAATTGAAAAGTTTCTGTTCAGCTAAAGAAAATACCAGCAAAATTAGAAGGGAACCAACTGTATGCGAAAACATATTTGCCAATGATACCACAGACAAGGGTTTGATCTCCAAAATATATAAAGAACTTATATTCTTCTATAAGAACTTCTATAAGAACCAGAGAGACAGACAGCCCAATTAAAAAATGGGCAAAGGACCTAAACAGACACCTCTCTGAGGAAGACATACAGAGGGCCCAAAGGCATATGAAAGAATGCTCAACATCACTAGCCATCAGAGAGATGCAAATTAAAACCACAATAAGATACCACCTCACACCTGTCAGAATGGCAATCATCTACACATCAACAAACAACAAGTGTTGGTGAGGATGTGGGGCAAAGGGAACCCTGGTGCACTGTTAGTGGGAATGCAGGCTGGTGCAGCCACTATGCAACAGTATGGAGTTTCCTTAAAAAACTAAAAATGGAACTGCCTTTTGATCCAGCAATTCCGCTAGTAGGACTATACCTGAAGAACCCTGAAACACCAATTCATAAGAACCTATGTACCCCTATGTTCATAACAGCACTATTTACAATAGCCAAGTGCTAGAAACAGCCTAAGTGCCCATCGGTGGATGATTGGATCAAAAAACTTTGGTACATTTACACAGTGGAATCCTATATAGCAGAAAGAAAGAAGGAACTTGTACCCTTTGCAACAACATAGATGGAACTGGAGAGTATTATGCTTAGTGAAATAAGCCAATCAGTGAAGGACAAATACCATATGATCTCACCCATTACAGGACAATAATGAACAAAACAAACAACAAGCAAAACAGAACCAGATATATGAATACAGTGAATAGACCTTCAATGGGCAGTGGGGAGGAAGAGGCAAAGAAGGGGAGCATTTCAGTCTAGAATCTAATATGGAAGAACCATGGACATGAACAACAGGTGGGATTGACTTTGGGGGGAATGGGTGGGTGGGGAAGGGGACAGAGGGGAGTAAATAGGGGATGGATGTA
The DNA here is from genome assembly GCA_004026585.1 of Noctilio leporinus. NCBI lineage: Eukaryota > Metazoa > Chordata > Mammalia > Chiroptera > Noctilionidae > Noctilio > Noctilio leporinus. The sequence goes on along the minus strand of PVIW01006405.1, from coordinate 23,390 downwards.
ATACAACAACAATAAAATTAAATTAAAAAAAAATAATAAAATCTTACAAATAAATAAACAGCAGGGTACAATGGGAAGTGTTTTAAGTAGTTTGTATAACTTATTAGCAAAAAACAGGGACTTCTGGCCAAGATGGAGATGTAGGTAGACACGCTTCACCATCCTCCACAACAATAAGAAGAAATACAACTACCTCCAAACTAATAACAACCAGAACTACCAGCAAATTGAACGGATGGAAGTCCAACAAACAATGATTTACAGAAGCAATATTCATCCAGTCAGGTAGGAGGGGTGGAGCTGGGGCAGAGAGGACACGGAGCGGGGGCAGTGGTGGTGGCGCAGCAGCAAGACTGTGGCTCTGGTTGGCTGGCAGAAAGTGCAGCCACACATTATAAAGTCGGAAGGGATACCTGGAGAGCGATACCAACACCAGACCAGGCCTTGAAGCTCACAGCTCCAGTGTCGGGGAAAACAAAGCCTCATTGCTTCTGACTATGAAAACCAATGGGGGTTGGGGTGGCAGAAGAAACTGACTGTCCCTCAGCAAAGTCCATTTGTTTAGAGACCCCCATGGTCCTAGAAGATCTACAAAACCACCCACTCTGGGAACCATAACCAGGGCAACAGCTAGAGGGGAACCAGTCCCATATGGGAAGTAGAAAAAGTGCCTGGAAAAGGGGTGAGTGCAGAGCAAGTGGCAGTGTTCCCTCACAGACCTCTCCCCCACATATAGGACCACAATGTGCTAAAACAGAAGTTTTGCACTGATGAATACCTAAGACTCTGCCCCTTACAGTGTAACAGGTGCGACAGCTCTACATAAGACACAGGCAAACACAGGAGGTGGTTAAATTGAGGAGGCAGTGAAGTATGGCCCAAAAGAGGAAGCAGATCAAGGTTCCAGTGGGAGAAGTAAGCAACTAGGAGATAGCCAACCTAACAGATACAGAGTTCAAAACACTGGTGATAATGATGCTCACAGACTTGACAGACAAAATTAAGTATGACAAACGCATAAGGGAAGAAGTGAAGGCTATGCTAAGTGAAATAAAGGAAAACCCATACGAAAGCAATAGTGAAGAGAAGGAAGTTGGGGTTCAAATCAACAATTTGGAACATAAGGAAGAAATAAACAGCCAGCTAGTACAAAATTAAAAAAATAAAACAAACAAACAAAAACAAGGAGAGGCTTAGAAATCTTTGAGACAACCTTAAATGTGTCAACATCTGAACCATAGAGGTGCCAGAAGGAGAAGAGAAAGAGCAAGAAATTGAAAACGTATTTGAAAAAATAACGAAGGAAAACTTTCGTAGGTTGGCAAAGGAAATAGACATACAAATCCAGGAAACACAGAGACTCCCAAAGAGGACTACACCAAGATACACCAAAATTAAAATGCCAAAGGTTAAAATAGAGAATCTTAAAAGCATCAAGAGAAAAGAAGAGAGTTACTTACAAACAGGTTCCTATAACATTATCAGCTGATTTCTCAAAAGAAACTTTGCAGTCAAGAAGGGACTGGCAAAAAGTATTCAAAATGGTAAAAAGGAAGGACCTACAACTAAGATTACTCTATCCAGCAAAGCTCTCATTTAGGATGAAAGGGCAGATAATGTGCTTCCCAGACAAGGTAAAGCTAAAGTTCATCATCACCAAGCCATTATTATATGAAATGTTAAAGGGACTTATTTAAGAAAAGGAAGAAGATCAAAACTATGAACATTAGAATGACAACAAACCCACAACTATCAACAATAGAATCTAAAAAATAAAAACAAAAACAAACTAAGCAAACAACCAGATTAGGAACAGAATCATAGGTGTGAAGATCATTTGGAGGATTTTTTAGCTGGGAGCGGGGGAAGGAGGAGAAATGGGGAAATGGTGCAGGGGTTAAGAAACATGATTGGTGGGTACAAAATGGATAGGGGGAGGATGCTAAGAATAGTATAAGAAAGGGAGAAGCCAAAGAACTTACGGTCAAGACCCATGGTATGAACTCAGGGGGGTGGGATTGCTGGAGGGAAGGAGGATACTGGGTGGAGGGGAGCAAATGGAATAACAATTGGGACAATCGTAACAGCATAATCAACAAAATATATTTTAAAACAACAACAATAACAACCACAAAAAAAAAACAAACAAAAAGAAAGACCAGGAAGCTGTATTAGTTTTCTAAGGCTGCCTTAACTAAGTACTATAGACTGGGTGATTTAAACAACAGAAGTTCATTTTCTAATACTTCTGGAGGCTGGAAGTTCATGAGTAAAGCATCTGGGGGGTTGGTTTCTTCTGAGGCCTTTCTCAGAAGACCATCTTCACATGGTCTTTCCTCATTTGTGTCTTTGTCCTAATTTCCCCTTATGAGGGTACTAGTCATGTTGGATTAAGCCCCCACCCTAATGACCTCATTTTAACTTAATTTTTTTTTTCAAGATTTTATCAATTATTTTTAGAGACAAGTGCTGGGAGGGAGGAAGAAAAGGAGAGAAACATCGACGTATTGTTGCCTTTCACCTGCCTCCAGCTACAGACCTGGCTGGAGACCTGGCTTGCAACCTGGTTCTGTGCCCTGGCAGGGAATCAAACCAGCGACCTTTGGGTTTGCAGGCTGGTACCTATCCACTGAGCCACCAGCCAGTGTTTCATTACTTCATTACATCATCTCCAAATGCAGTCACATTCTGAGGTACTGAGGGGTTAGGACTACAACATAAGAATTTTGGAAGGGACAATTCAGCCCTAACAGAGCCTACCAATAACATAAGTCTTTGCAGGTGCATTAAAATTTTTGCTTTTCTCTGTCAATAGTTAAACTAAAGATTGTTTCTGAAATTAAGATGTAGGTTCATTAGAAAAACATTTTTAGTTTGTAATTTCATGTTAACTTTTGCCTGGGCAGTTGCTTTATAATTTGTACCACAGTTTCTTCTGGGTTTTCAATTAAAATAATCACCTCTAAAACATGAGCCTATTTTTGGGAATTTAAAACTACACAAAATGTTCCCTTTTGTAAGAACTAGGAAAGTAGAAGTTAAAAGGCCTAGTTTGATTGTAACACAGATTGGAATCTTTGTTATGGCAAAGTAGAGTAACCAGAAAATCCTCCTGCTATAAACACCTAGATATGGGAGGGTGAAAAAAAACAAGAACTACACAGTAAATGTCCTTGTTGAATGCATGGCTGAGAGAGCTAACAATCTGAACAGCAGGAATTTAAGCCTGTGCTAAAATAACCCTGATAGTGGTGGGTACAAGGTGGGTACAAGTTGGGTACAAGCAGGACACTATTTTCCATTACTCCAGGGACTTGAGTTTTAAAGCTCACACAGAGACAGAGTTAGCTGCTTTTTGGACCCTTGCTGGAAACCTGAAAGGACTACATTCTAAGTAAAAGTGGGTGAGGCTAAAGTAAAATCCCACCAATACACTTTATAGTCTGACCTGTGGTTTTTAAAATCGCAGATGGGAGTGGTAGTGGTGATGAAGGCAGACTGTGGAAGGGGTAGGAGAGTCTTTGTTGAGACTACCTGCCTGCATCTCAGGTAGGGTTGGTGTTTGATGTTACCTACTTGGTCTGGGAATTCCCTAGGCAAGAAATTAGCATAGAAATTGTTCCTAAGTGTGCGGTATCTGTGGGATACCTGACAAAATTAGTTAATCTTTTGGATTGATCCTTACTTCTTTGATTGAGATTAAATCTGGGAAACAGGCATTGAAATTTTACTTGTGTCAGCACTTTACATTCTGAAACTCATTTAGTCTTCAGAACAGCCCAATGGCATGGCTACAGTAATGTGTCAATGGTATTGGGTATTGGGGATGGTTATATATGTCTCCTGGGATTGATGTGAAATAAGATGAGGTATAATGTGATAGGTCAATGCTTATGTGAATCTATTTGGGCAACTGTGACCATATGCTCTATCTCTCAGGATGTTCTCACTTCAAGTAGGACACAGGCTCTCAAACTCTTCTTCTTTCTTGTTGTCCCCAAAGATAAGACATACAAAATCCCTTCTTGTTTTAAGAATTTATTATTAATCCTTATTGAAGAAAGGAAGGACGGAAAGAAGATGGAATTTGAGGTGGCTTTAAGAGATGGATAGAATTTGAATGGGCAGAATGTGGAAAAAGTTTTCCAAGCAGAGAGGATATTGAGCAAAGTCTTAATGGCAAGAATAAAACTCTTTATATTCCAATAACAAGTAATTACATTTCTGCATCAAAACTTACCGATTCTTTAACATCCATTGTAGTCTCATCTCTTCCAAGAAGCCTTCTTTGTTAACAACATCATTCAAGGATCTACCTCCTTCCTAGTTTTCTTATTGTCTTCAAAAGTAGCTTGGCCTTGAACTATATTCAGCTTGGAAGAACAGCATATATCACAGTATATTTAAAATACATTTTAAAAAAATGTAGTCCCTTCTCTCTGACTTTGACCTTTCTGAAAGTCAGGATACTTTTTGAATATCCCCTTCTCCCAGGATAAGGAACCTAGAAGATGCTAAATACGGTCATAGGTTTTTGACTTGCTTTATAAAAACCATAGTTGGAAGCACAGCAAAGGATATTGCTTCCAAAAGCAAAGGTACACATGGAATATGCATGTTACTGCTTTGTGTAAACAAAGCTATCTGCTTAAGTGTTTATATAAGTATATTGAAAATATTTTCAGGATCTTGAAGAGTCAAGATAGTTTTTCATATTCCCTCCTAAAAATTACGAGAAGCATTTCAAATTCAAGACAAGATGGATCATTTTGACTGAATTATTGTAGGCTTTGTATATTAAAAGAACTTTGTGTATAAAATGAGTTCAAAAATACTTTTACCTGATTCTTTGTGTATCTTTATGTAAGTTATAAACGCATCACCATGTTCTAGGACTTGTTAGTGCAGAGAAAAAAAAATTAATGTGCACTGCAGTGAGAATTCTTTATCCCTGGGTGACTTTATGCCTAAATAAGTGTGTTATAACAGTTTTAGAAATTCTTTCCCAATTATCCTATCCAAGTGGTGGCCTGAGTGGCCAGGGGCCCTGGCTTACGCTGGAGGCCTTTGGAGCACGTGGACCACTTGCGGGTTCAAGCTTTTGTGGAGAGGGCTGTGGAGCGCACTGTGGAAATGTTATCAGCAGGCTGACACTGCAGGGTTACGGAGGACGGGCAGAGTTCTGGGCTGTAGCTGGGGCAGGCTCCAGCAAGTGTCCTCACACGGACCTCAGAAAATCACAAAGCTTCTTCCCCCTGAAGCGGCCCTCAGTGCCTTTGACTGAGAGTACCTCACATCTTGCTCACTTTAAAGGAGACATGCTTAACGGAATTCTGTTCTTCAGAGGGTGTGTATTGAAAGGTGCATTTAGAGCTGAGAAGCTATGATTGGATAATGGAGTTCAGTGCCAAGTTTTATAAAAATGTTCAAAAGAATATAAATCCAAAGTAAAAATTGTCAAAGTCCTTCAACTTCACCACATAAAAATGCAAAATGAAAAGAGAATCTCGCTCCTTTCCTTCCCATCCCATTTTGTCTCTCCAAAGGTGAAAAGCAAAGTTTCCTGTGATTCCTTCCAGAAAAACAAGATGCATTTACCCACATGTGTCAATGTTATAATTTATACAAAAGGACTATTTTCTATACACCATACTTTTGAGAATAAAAAAGAATTAAAAATAAATCCTTTTAATTATTATTAAGAGAATTAATGTCTTCCAACTATTTCCCCACCATCACATCCAGGTTTCTTTATTCTCTTTAACTTCAGCACAATCCCGTGTCATGTGGATGATGGAGAATTTATATACTTTCATTGGATACTTTGGGTTTTGCTCCTATAAAAATTCTGCAAAGATTCCTGTACATATAAATGGCCAAATTTTTGTAGGAATAACTATATCTAAGTTCTTTGCTATGGAAAAAGGTATGTGTTTTTTAAACTTTGGTATTTATCAAATTAACCTGAAGTAAGCCTGCATCGGTTTGTACCCCTCCCATCGAAAATGAATTAACAGTGTTCATTCTCTTACATCCCTGCCAGGATCAAGGAAGCCTTATACCAGTTTGATAAGTAAAAAATACACATATATTTCTTACTCTTTTGACTTGCATTTCTTTAATTTTACATGAAGTAGAGCATCTTTCCATATGTTTATTACCTTTTGAATTTGTTTTTCTAGAAACTATTTCTATCTTTTGCACAATTTTCTATTGGGCTATTTTTTTCTTATTCAGTTCTATTTAAGATAAGAAAAAGAGCTCTTTGGTAAATGTCTTAAATATATTTTCTTTGCTTTTGAACTTAGTCTTTTGATTTAAGTTTTGATTGTTATTTTTTCTTTTTCTTTCTTTGTTTTTTTTTTTTTTTTAGATTTTATTTCATTATTTTTAGAAAGAGGGGAAGCGAGAGAGGCAGAGAGGGAGAGAGACATCAATGTATGGTTGCTTTTCACCTGACTCCAGCCACAGACCTGACTGGAGACCTGGTTTGCAACCTTGTTATGTGCCCTGGCTGGGGAATCGAACCTGCGACCTTTGGGTTCGCAGGCCGGTGCCTTGTCCACTGTGCTGCTAGCCAGGTTTTGTTGTTGTTTTTTTATACCAAGGTTACATTATGACTTAGACAAATACATTCACTTTTTCCCTTTATGGCTTATGGATTTTATAGCCTTTTAGAAATGTAGAGATGTAATAGTCTTATTGTTCTTATACCAGTACTAAATAAACTCACATTTTTAGATGAGTGATGATTTATTTTTACATTAAATATTTGATCTCTTAGGATTGATTTCATTATAAGGAGTGAGATAGAAACCCTCCATTGTTCTTATCTCAATAGGTACTAATTGTGCTGTCATTATTTATTCATTCATCTCTTTCCCCCAGTGATGTGAACTCTCACCTTTATACTTTATAATATATTAAATTCTCTAGTGCACTTGAGTCTGATTTCTGATTTTTCTTTGGTTCCATCAATTTCTTCTCTTATATCAAATTGCTTCATTGATTGAAGTTTCCAAATACATTTTGGTATCAGATAGGCTTAGAAGTGAATGTGCTGTGGGTGGCATAGATGAAGATCTTGTTGATTGGTGACATTTAAAGTGTAATTTGAAGAATGAGAAGTAACCCACATCACAGAGATGGAGGCAGGGACATTCTGGGTAAAGGAAGCTACTTATCCAAAGGTTGGGAGGCAGAAAACAGCTTGACATCGTTTGAAGGGAATAAAAAAAGATCAGTATTGTGAGTATAGTAAACACGGGAGAGAAGGAATTGAGATGGGAGAATTTTCCAGGACAGCTTGGTTTTGTGTTAAGCACGAAGGGAAATGGTTGATAAATATGAAGTGATCCAATTTCCTAGACTATAGCATCGCCCATCACTCTGGCTGTTTTGAAGGGAATGGGCTGGTGGAGAGCAACAGTTGTAGCAAGGAAGCCAGGTAGGAGGTTGCTGCAGTATTCCAGGCCAGAGATAGCGGTGGACAGGCTACAATGTGGCCAGTGCAGATGGGGAGAAATAGGCAAATTTGAGGCACATTCTGAAAGTAGAATTGATAAGGCTTGTTGGTAACTTGGATGCAGGAGTAACAGAAAGGACTCCTAGCTGAATCCCAGGGACCTCCTTTTCAGAACCATTTAAGTTTCCCCACCTTATGAATGTATACATTTTAAAATGGAAAAATGGTAATAGTTGGGGAATGGTTGAGGAACTTAAAAAAATATATCATATTCTGGCATATTTACATTATAGTCTAAGCAAGTGGTACCATCTGCTGCAATGGGGAACGCTTAGAGGTGAAATGAGTTTAGGAGTGAAGGGGAGTGGGTTGGGGTTATGTCAAGATGGTAAGGCTGAGATGTTAAGTTCGAGATGTTGGCAAAATCCAAAAGCAAGTAGCAAGTAGGCCATTTGATACATGACTTCGGAGCTGGAAGGGGAGCTCCAAGGGAAGACACACACTCACATATGTATGTTATTTAGAATCACAGGAATGGATGAGATGATGGAGGGGCCAGAGGGGAAAAGAGAGCCCAGGACTGAGTCATGAGAAACACCAGCATTTAGAAATGGGTGGCAAAGCAGCCAGCAAGAGATTGGGGAGCAGGCAGAGGTATGGCAGGGAGACCTGGAGGGCACAGTCTCAGAAACCTACCTCCCACGCCTTCCATGGTTGCCACTCACTGAGAGTGAAGTCTTTCCACCTTGCCAAGGCTCTGCCATCTCCGACCAGTGTCTATGCGCTCTGACTACTCCCAACCTCAGTCGCCTTCTTTTGGGCCTTCACAATGGTCTTGCTGCCTCTCTGCTTGGGAGGATCAGCCCCAGATCCCTTATCCTGTTCCTGGTGTGACTCCTATGCTGTTCAAGTTTTACTTCCTTCTCACCCACGTAGCTTCCCCTGTTATAGTCTGTCTCCAAGTCTTATCATTCTTATATGAGATAGTTTTTTAGAATTCCTTTTTGTATCCTTCATGTTAACTAGCAAACAGTATGTATATAATAAACACTTGACGCATGAATGAATAAGCCCTTTTAATCTTGACCATGAAGTAAGAGTCTTAAATACCCTCCACCTTTAAAAAAATTATTTTATAATTGAGGACCTAATTAGTGACTGAGAAGAAGAGGGCCACCCAACTTGGTTCCCAGTTGCAGACGAACTCCAGGGGTGTTTAAGAAGGCACCAGTGGAGGGCAGCAGAGAGCTGTACAGGACGTGTGTGTGTGTGTGTGTGTGTGTGTGTGTGTGTGTGTGTGTGGTGTGTGTGTATGTGTGTGTTGAAGGGAGAGACTGAGCAACATACCAGGCAGCTAGAACCAGTGCTAGACTAGGGTGACCTTTTGTCTAGTCCTGTGTAGGAATAAAATGCTTTGATGGAGAGCATGGGTCACTTTTCTTTTTGTGTTTAGATTGTGCTGAGTATTACCACAGAGTAGAATGAAGCTGTTTTACTGTGAAGAAATAGTGAAAGACTTACAAGAGGAAGGCCTGTGCCTGTGTGCCTCCAGAAGGGTGGCAGTGGGTCTTCCAACCCAGTGAAGTCATCCAGCATCAGTCTGGATGCTATTCTCAGGCAGAAGCTGGCAGATGAGGTGACTCCCGAGGTAATCAGTGGAAGGGAATGTTGGTCACAATAGAAGGAGTTTGTATACAAAGGATGCTGAGGTGGAGACCATGCAGAACATTTTGAATTTCTAATGGATGACCCTGTCCATTTAATTTTCCTTGGGAAATTGGGTTTCCTCGGGTTGGGAGTGGGGGTAGGGTATCTGATCTGACATGAACTGGGCAAATAACTTACCCACTGTAAGCCTTACTTTCCATACCTTTAATATTGTGATAATATCCATGCATAGTGTGATGTAGGAACTAAATAAGTAACGGATATAAATGATCTAGTGAATAATAAGTACTTAATAAAAGTTAGCTCTTTCCTCCACTCAACCTCCTTTCTCTCTTTCTTCATTCAAAATAATATGGTGATGTGTATACCCAGTAGGTTGGCACTCACTTTCACTCCATCCACCTTGCAGTACTGCAAAGGCTAGAAAGCTAAACGCTACCTTTCCCAGACTCCTATGCGATTGTGGATCAGAAGGTGATTAAGGGCCAACCATAGGATGCATCTGTGGAAAGCCAGGCAGAAGCCATGCTTCTGCTGCTCTGCTGTTGCTGTTGGTCATACAGTTGAGGGACTGACTGAGCTGTCCCTGGTGGCAAGAGCAGACATCCTGGTGTCCTGCCACTAGTCTCATGGGTATTGGTGGCCAGAGTCATCCATTTTGCCGGTGGCCTTGTGGCTGGACAGGGACTGGTTCTGGAGTGAGCTACTTTGTTGGTGGCCCAGATCTTCTTTGGGAAGCTTTTCTCAAAGCTCAACCTAAAGTCTTTTCTAAATCCTTCCAAGTAGTTCTGTAAGACACTATCTTATCATACATTCTTTCTTGCTTCATCTAGCCAGAGTGGATTTGTTCCCTTTTTGTTCCCTTCTTCTAACCAACACAAGTGGGATGGAGAGACTTTTGCTTCCAAATTCTTAGAGAAAACACTGTGGTGTGTGTGTGTGTGTGTGTGTGTGTGTATGTGTGCATGTGTGTGTGAAGGATACTTTGACAAATACTTAGAGAGAAGGTAGTATCCCTCCCCCACCAGCCCTCACCTCATCTTCACCCCAGGCCTAGGAGTCCACTGACACTATCAGTCAGGAATTTTATGAGTTGCTCCTGAAGAAGAGGGTGGACAGAGGCAAAACTGTGAAGAGAAGTCAGGACTCCGTGGGTGGCAGAAGACCAGGAACTGTACAATGTGATTCTTTTCCAGGACCCCCTCTCCCATATTTTGTACAACCTGTATACATGCTTGATGTGATTGATTTATTTTGTTGTGGTAACCAAAGGGGTGGCTGCATTTCATATTGGGGAAGATAACGTAGTAGAGGGACAGATGTGGTTCGTGAAGAAGCCAGAAATTTGAGAGGTGGAAGAGCCAGGGACCCAAGGTCCCCACAGTGAACCAGTAGATACACTGGAGAGGGTGTTAAATCCCTCGTTCATGGGACTCAGAAGTCCAAGGCCACCTCAGCTGGATACCAAGGAGCAGAGGTCTTCAGCAGACATCTGCAGTACACATGACTAGCATTGAGGACTGGTTCCTTCACCTTTCACTTGGCTCCTTACCTTGTCACTCTTGCTCTCTCTTCCCCATGAACTCTTAAGATATACGTTAGCACCACAACCCTTCAGAGTTCTGGTCATCTTCTCATTTACATTTACATGCATTTTTATTTGTCTGTTTATCTTCTCTGTAAGACTGTTAGCTTCTGAAAGACAAAGGCCTGGGTTCAATATATCTTTAACCTCTGACGTTATTACCCACGTGGTGGTGTGTGTTTGTGCCTGGGCTAATTTTTCTGGAGAGAGTACCCAGAGCTTTAATCCTATTCTGAGAGGTGTTCAAGACCTAGAAAATATTTAGAAGATGCATGAGGGGTCTTTTTTGAGATATCTGAATACTGTGTCCTTACTGCTGTTAAAAAAGAGTCATCTTTCAAAAGTCAAGTCCATCTCATCCTCATGCTTGCGGTCCATCAAGGGTGTGCACTGATGGAGAGCTAAGGCTCATGAGCTAGGCAGGAAACCTAGGTTTCTGATTTCAAGATTCTGTCAGTTAGGAGCTCAGCCAAGCAGTGCATGTTTATAGCCTCTTCCCCAGGACGCCCTGCCCTACCCTCAGAAAGATTTACAAGCTAAGCTGACACCAGGCAAGTCCCCCTGTGGGTGGGATCCATGGCTGTTGTGTCCTTTTCAGCCTGGCATCTTTGAAGCTATAACTACTTATTGAGTGAGGGGATGTCAGTCTCCAAAGATTGTCTGGGGCTGTATGTGTGAAAGGGGTGCTGGGAGAGAGAGCCCCACAGAGACTGGTACAAGATGTTGATGCATTCATTAGCTGTTGAGGACAAGGACAATAAAAACCCCATTAGAAGGAGGCAGTGTCTCCACAGCCCCCGGCTGGTGGAGGTGAGCTCTGTCCTACTTGCATGTCTTGGCCCAGAAAACATGGACAAACGACAGTGAAGCAAAGCTGGGTTCTTGACAACTGCTGAGTTTATAAACTTCCTGAAATCCCCATATTTGTCTCTTAAATGAATCCAGGGACACCTCCATTTGGCTGACAGCTTTGGCTGTGGGTGTGTAAATGGGCTCAGTGAGGGGAACAGGAAAAGACTGGAGAAGGCAAGATTAATTTTTTGTTGGCATTTTGTGGTTTTTAGCTAGGAATAATTGGTTGTGAAAAAGAAACTGCTTCATTCTCAGTGGCAGCTAAGGCTCCAAGATCCTGGCACTTGGGGGTAGACGTGGGGGTGCTTACCCAGTTAGAGTGAGTTGGGGAGGAATAGACACGGGTGGGAGAGTTTGAGGAAAACTGTCCATGTGCCCTGAGTCTTCCTTCCCAACTTGAGAAGAGGCGGTGGAAGGCCTGTACATTTTCTGTTCTCAGGAAGCCACTTTCCAAGTAATGCAGCTACTACCCCAGAACCACACCACACCAGTCACACAACCTCACTAGCAGGAGAAGGTCTCACTTTTCTCTGGACACCGTGAGCCAGTGTCGGAACAATGGGGTCCTTTCCACTGGTGCGGCAGAAAAAGCAAACACCTCCAGACCAGTGGGAGCTTGACCTACACCTGACTTCTGCCTTCCAAATCTTACTTTTGTGCGTCTTAAAGGTGGAACCTAAATCCTTCCCAGAGCATTGCCCACAAGGGAGCCTGGGCAATGTAGCTTTTTAAATTTAAAAAAAAAAAATTTTTTTTTAAAGGATTTTATTCATTGTTCTTTACAGAGAAGGGCAGGGATGGAGAGAGAAAGGGAGAGAAGCATCAATGTATGGTTGCCTTTCACCTGCCTCCAGCTACAGCCCTGGCTGGAGACCTGGCTTGCAACCTGGTTATGTGCCCTGGCTGGGAATCGAACCAGGACCTTTAGGTTCACAGGCTGACGCCATCCCACTGAGCCACCAGCCAGGGCCTGCAATGTAGTTTTGTCTTACAAACTTCTGCAGTACAGGAAGGTACACTAGAGGGAGGTTGGAATGGGTGCTGAGCATCAGTTCATCTTGGCTAACATGCTTCTACTGACATTGCCAAGGCCCGCATCACAGGCTACTTCCTTTCAGAGACTCTTCTCCCACTATATCCCCTCCCCTAGTAGAAAATGTTCTCTGTTCCCAGAGTTTATGCCATCCAGTATAATAGTCTCCTTTGTTAAGCTGCAACTTTCTTGAGGGCAGGGACTTTGCATGACTCATGTCTATGTTTCTTGCACCTATACCGGTCCCGATAGGCAATAACTGTAATGTTTTAAAAATATGCCCCCAAACTCTTCGATATTTCCCTCTTCAAATAATGGAGAGCATAGGTCACCTCCTTTTGCACCTAAGCGAGACTTACTGACTTGCATCTAATAAATAGAATGAGGCAGAAGTGATGTGTGACTTCTGAGAGTAGACAATTAAAGACATGGCTTGATCATTCTTGAATCACTGGCTTGGAAGAAGCCAGCTGCCATGTCATGAGGACACTCAAGCTGCATGCCAGAGAGATTCATATGGTGAGGAACTGAGGTTTCCTGCCAACAACCAACAGTAATGTGCTAGGCATTTGCTGCTTCCATCTGACCTGGGAGGACATTTAAGCCTCTTGCCTCCCTTGATCGATTAAAGTGGTTAAAAACTATGACCCGTTGAGCCATCCACTTTGTTTCCTATGAGGTAAAGTATGATGGACAATAGGAAAAGGAATTGAGATAGAACTGAGGTTGGGAGTTCCCTGTATTCATTCAGGGTTATTGAATTGTTTTGGCCAAGCCTGACTGATCCTGCCAAGAAAGGTATAAAGGACGTCAGCCCCTTAAAATCCCCTATCTCCTCTTGTGGAAGAGGAGCTTGTGGTCCTGGGGACCCCTGGGGTTTCTGGCATGGCTCTCTAGCTGCCCTACATCATGGAGAGGACGGGGTTGTCACCCAGCAGTGATGCAAAAGCCATAAGGCTAGCTTTGCGAACAATGCCTCTGACTGGAGGGCCCACCCTTTCTCAGCTTCCTGAGGCATTTGGGGGATAAGTGAGCAGCAGCTGGCCCCAACAAACCAGCTGAGGGTAAAATTTTGCTTCTCCAAGAAGGCAGGGCCTCGGTGAATGTTGGCCTGCATTCCCCATGCTGGAATCCTACACCTATTTTTCTTACTTACGCAATCAATACATTTTCATTATAAAATAAACAAAGTTCAAACAACTCAGTTATAGGATGTGAAAGAGCAAATGTTCTCCTCCAGAGTCTACTGCCAATCCCATTGCTTTCCCACAGGTAACTACCACTAAAAATTTGACACACTGCCTGATAGACCTCACGGATACCTAGGTATCACATTTTACGTATGTCCCTGCAACATGTGTGTGTTTTTTCATTTGATGATAGATCATCGACAACTTTTTGCATGTTGGTCCATACAGATCTAACCCACTTCTTTTTACCCAATATATAATATTCCTTAGTATCTGTGAAGGAAGAAGAAAAAACTATGCTAAAAAGAACCACTTTTCACCGCCTACTGTGGAATGAGGAGGGACGGAGTGGAGTGAAGTAGCATGGGGAAGGAGTTATGGAGAGCTGCCTTACTCTTTAGAATAGGGGGGTGGGTTGGATAGGAGCCTCCCTCTGAGGCCATCTGGAATGAAGAAGTGAAAGGAGGCAGGGAAAGTGGGAGAAGTGAGGGTTCGCTGACCAGATGGAATATGAATACCCTGCAAATAAATAACCCCTCTGTACAACCCTCGAATCTTTAGTAAGTTTACTAAATTAATGAATGACTTTGTTCCCCACCTCTTGAGTGTTTCCTTAGAGTAACAATGCAAGGATGGTATTGAGGCAAGGGGTTAGAATGTCTCTAGGGTTCTTGTGACGTTGGTTTTTTAAATTTAATTTTATTGTTGTTGTATTACAGCCATCCCCTTTTTATTCCCCTCTGTCCCCTTCCCCACCCTCTTGTGACATTGTTAAATTGTATCTCAATATATCCCAAGATACAACTACCTCATATTCTATAAGAATTATGCTGTTACTTATCCTGTTTCCCTGTGTGGAGACTGAAAGAAACCCCAGTTTAAGACTCGTATTTCTAGAATTGCACCATTGAGATGACCTGAACAAAGTCTGACAGGTCAACACATGAACACGGGAGCCTGTTCTATTGCAGTCCCTGTGCTGTGTTCTGGTGGCCTGGGAGGCAGGGCTGGCTCAGGGATCCACTCAGCTCCCAGCCTCAGGAGGGCACTGGCAAGTTGAAGGTCAGGCATGCACACAGAAAGTAGCAACAAATACTAGCGAAGCCATAGACCAGAAGCAGTGAGTGTGCAGCATCTGGGCCCCACTCCCTGCATCCACACATTTATCTACTTACTGATCATGGAATTCTTTTTTGCTGAGTCCCGATGTGTCTTCAGAATTCTTCTCAACACAGTGCCCTGGACAGCTAGTACCAATCAATCAAAATAAGATTGAATGAAACCTATTTGCCACCCCTTCTATAGATTCCATCTAAAATAGGATTATAAAAATTTGCTTTTTCTAGGAAATTTATTTTTCAAAATGTGCATTAGAATATACAACTAATGACACTTACAATGCTCATCTATGTCCCACCAAAGCTAGATGTGCACACCTGAGAAAATCCTGGAATGGTGGCAAGATGGGTAAGCAGAGCTCAGAGGGGAAGCGTGTCCTCTGTAGTTCTTGAAGGCTGGCCTTGGTCCCATCTGGTGAGCCTGTAAGCTCGTATCTTTGATCCCAGCCCCTTGGGGGAAGCAATGCTGGCTGGCTGATAGCGTCTGGGGGAAGCTGGGAAGTGTCTGAGCACATTTGCTGGACTCACTAAGATGCTATCTGATAGGAAGTCAGGGTCCGGAATCAGAAGAGAAATGAGAAAGGCCTGCTCTCCCTAGAGTTGTTAAAAAGCCTTTTATGTTCCTCAACTGCATGGATCTAACGTAAGTTAGTGATGCATTTCAAGTGCTGAACAGGAGGACAGGGATGCTTAAGTCAGTAACAGCCGGAATTTCAGGCAGAATCCTGCTTCATTGTGAGTCCTTTTTTTTTTTTTTTAAAGATTTTATTTATTATTTCCAGAAAGAGGGGAAGGGAGAGAGACAGAGAGTGAGAGAAACAGAAAAACATCAATGTATGGTTGCCTTTCACCTGCCTCCAGCCATGGATCTGGCTGGAGACCTGGCTTGCAACCTGATTATGTGCCCTGACTGGGGAATTGAACCTTTGGGTTCACAGGCTGGCACCTTATCCACTGTGCTTCCAGCCAGGGCTTGTGTGTCATTTTGACTGGGCACTTTCTCCATTCTGTTCCATATCCAGGCCTTCTGGTGAGATCAGCTCAAGTTCTGGGCTAGCTTGTTTTCCAGGTTTGCCCTTGTTCAAGTGATAGAGTCCAAGAACTGTGAATTCCATCCTCCAACCTGAGTCCTATAGCCTGAGTTTCTACTCCAAAGCCTCCCATATTTCCCAAGACCCAGAATCAGCAGGTTTTGTGCCATTTGGCATCTTCCATTGTCCCTTAGACATGCTTCTTGGGTATCTTCTAACAGCTCGGTTTGTTTGTTTGTTTGTTTTTCTCATAAAATAGCATGTATGGGAATGGTGGTCAGATGTGGATAACTCAGCAGACCTCCTGCCATATTTCAGATACAAGGTCAATGGTGGACTTCCAATTGACCAGATCGGAGCAAGAGGACAATAACCAACCTCTTTTCCCAGAACCACACTTACTAGATTATTCACTCATGGTTCTTCAGGAGTGGTCCTACATCTATTTGGTTGGTCCAGCTACTCCACCTCTTAGGGATATTTAATTCTTCAAAAGTTGGACATTGGATCAGGTTGTTTTACTTTTTTTTCCTCTCCTACTATCTGAGACTTTTGCACCTCTACTGATGATCTGTGATATAGAAAGGCCTTGATTAAGCCTTTGGCCTACTCCTCAAACAGGGTGACTAGCTGGCCCCTGTGACCTAGTTGTCATCTGGGGCCTTAGTATTTGAGCTCTGGGAAAGATTGCTCACAATCTAAAATTCCAAAGTCTAAGGAAGTCCATAGCACTCCCCAGGGCTACTGCAAATTCTCCTGGACTTTTGCTTCTAGACTGTTGCAACTGTAAGCTGTCCTGATTCAAATGTCAGCCTGAATGCTCAATTAAGCCCTTCACTGGTGCACGTGGAAGATATATTCACAGTATTTGTGAACATTGGAGAGGGAGAGTCTTGTTGACCTTTCTCTCCAATTTCTGTCATGTCTTCCTCCAGAGTATCCAAAAGTTTCCTTTCTCCTTTACTGCGTAGAGCAGCTCCCCATCTGACCCCTCTTTTCCAGCTAACACTTAGATCTTTAAAGCTCCACTTTCTACCCCAACAATTCTCAGAGCCGACTTCACGGGGCTCAAAGAGCAGCTCTTGAGCAACACAATAGTTTTCTAGAAGCACCGCTCTGGCTGCTGTGGGGAAATTGGACTGGACATAGGAATGAGCAGCGACAAGGAGGCTACTTAAAAGGAAGTAGAAAAGATACATGTTTATTGAATGAATAGGTAAATGAAGATGGAGCTGCAGATAGTAAGCTGTGGTTTTGGGTGTCTGCTGGGGCCAAATGTTACTTTCTGCAGCATGTGCCATGGTCCTTAAAGACTCCGGTGGGTCTTCAGACTTCTGGAAGAGTAAAACCCCACCATTCCCACGCAACAGACTCTCATTCTCTCCGTTCTTGGTAAGTCCCTTTGTCTGTAGCCCCTGAGATGCTATTCTGTTTTCCTGTGTGCTCTTCAATGTTTGGAAGGCTTGGTCGCAAACTGTGTGGTTCTGGGCTTCGGTGGACTTGACTTCTTCACTTCTTGTAATTTGAGCTGTCTTACCTAATATGTACTATTTTTTTTTTTTTCAAAGCCATTCTGGTTCACAGCGCATATTTAGCTTACTAGAATCCCTATGCCAATGCCCTACACCCAAATTTAAAGTACAAACAGGTTTCCATGGGATGACAGCTTCCATCAGAGCCAAGGTGGCCACCAAAGCAATGCACCTTCGAGAGGGTATCCTCTCTGTTTAAGCCCTTGCAGTTCTTGGGGAACCCATCACCCATGGACAACACCCTCAGAGTCATGCCTTGCAGTTTTCTATTTCCAGGATGCTTTCACCATTCAGAAAACAAACAAACAAAAAGGCATTGTTCCCACCCAGGAAAGATGAGGTAGATCCCTAGCATCCCTCAAAACTAGCTTCTGGAGAATCCCAAACAGACCTCAGTGCTTTAAAATGGCATTTGCTTTTAATCCAGATGAAGGAGGGAAGATCACAAAACAAGGCTTATATCCAAAGTGAATTCTTTTGTCTAGTACATGGTTTATTTTAAATGTGAAAGTTCAAGGTTATGAAAACAAATGGGTTGGATGGGGGTATTTGTGAATTCTGAAGAATAGACTCTTCTCCATGTTTGGAGGATGTGCTCAGAAATTAGTTTGTGCAATTTTTGTCATTGTTGAAATAAAAGAGGTATGGAGGCTGTGGAAATTGCACCCAGAATGATGTGAAAATTAAACAAATGACGGTACAGAGCCCAGAATCCCAAGGAGGGAAAGGAGGAAAAAAAGGAGAAAAAAAGGCGATGGTATCCTCATGTGGCCCGAGGACACCTGGCTGAAAAACCTCTTTCTGATATATCAAACCGTATTGAATGGAATAAATTGGGCAGGTAAACTGCTCTCAAGAAGAACTGATCTTCAGATGTTTTTTTGTCATCCTTATTTGATTTTGTTAAGATCTCTTTTTATGAACTTGACTTTAGATTGCATTGGCTTGATCAGGCAGCTTTGAGAAAGAGATGTCCTGTGGGGGGAAAATAGAATTCTTCTTCAGCACCTGAATTGAAATAAAAAAGAATAAGAGCCTTGGGGTGTTCAGGTCCAGTTCTTTCATAAAGCCAGTGTGATCTTATATAAGGTGTTTCCCTACGCTTCATTCTCTTAACTGGAAAATGCAGACCAAACCACTTTTGAAAATATGGTTTAAGAATATGTGATGTACACAAACTGCTGTGTATAGTACCTGGTGCAAAGCGAGTGTGAAACGATCTAACTTATAATTGAAAAGAGTCACTCGGCCTTCTCTGTGGGAGCAGGAGAGAAGTTAGGAGGCGATGCATTGATAACATGGCAAGAAACTATGGTAGCCTAAACCAGGGCAGGTGTGGTAAAAGTAGTGAGAAACGGTCCGATTCTGGACATATTGTGAAGAGTGAGCCAACAGGATTTTCTGGTGGATTCCCAATGGGGCATGTAGGGAACAAGAAGGGAATCATGAATGACTCATGCTTTATGCTTTTACTGAGATGGAGGGCACTGAGGGAAGAGCAGGTATTGGGGGTTGTGCAAGTGACATTATAGTTGTTTATGAGACACTAAAGAGGAGGTGTTGAGCAGGCAACTGGATATATGACTTTGAATTTGGGGGAGAGGCCCAGACTGGACGTAAACATTTGAGAGTCTTCAGAATGTAGATGGTATTTAAAATCGTGAGCTCAGATAAGATCCTCTTGGGAATTAGTGTGGATAGAAAAGAATCTAGGTCTAGCCCTGGCTGGTGGCTTCAGCTGGGCTTCGAGTGCAGAGCAGAAGAGGAAAAGTCAGCCTGCAAACCCAAAGGTCGCTGGTTCGATTCCCAGTCAGGGCACATACCAGCTTTCAAGGCAGGTCTCCAGGCAGGTCCGTAGCTGGAGGCAGGTGAAAGGCAACCATACATTGATGTCTCTCCCTCTCTGACTCTCTCCCTGCCCTCTCTCTAAAATCTAAAAAAAAAAAAAAAAGAATCTAGATCTGAGAACTAAGCCTTAGAGCAGCTCAGTGTTACACATCAGGGAAATGAGCAGGAACAAATGCATCCCCACCTCCTCTTCTCCCTCCCTCTCTTTCTCTCCCTTCCTCTTTCTTCTTCTTTTATCATTATGAAAGGGGACTGTTCTACTTAATTCAGTTAGCCTTTGCCTGAACAAAGCTGCTTACAAAACTTTTTTTGGATTTGCTTTTAAAAAGAGATATATGCTCTTTGAAACTTCAAAGTCTTTTTAAAAGAAAAAACATCCAACTCTGGGCTGTAGAAGAGGCCTCGTGGTGCAGGCATCGAACCAGCAAGTCGAGTGCATCTGGAGATCAAGTTCCTCTCAGGATTAGTGAAATTGAGCTTTTTGTTAGCATTAATTTAATGGTGGAATGTCAACTTGCAAACCTCAAGAATCCTTTTCTGCTTCACATCTCTTTCCCTTTTTCATCCAAAAGAAAAACTATGTGAAGCCAGAAGGAAGAATCTGAGAAAGTTCTGACTCTTCCTTTAGTGAGGTAAACAATCTGTTGTTTCATGGCACCAGCACAGAAATCCTGTGTTTGAAGAGCAGGCTGAGACTACAGTGTTACTCAAGATGGTTTAGGAGAGGGCAAGGCAGGAATAGCTCAATTCTTGTGATAAAAATCTGGCAGCCTCAGTGGACCATGGGTTTTCTATGAACCAAGCAAATGACATGGTTATAACAGGAGCCACCACAATTGTAGGTTGAACTCAAAGAGATCTAGTGTCTTGGCCATAGGAAGTCAGAATCCCCTGAATAAAGAGACTTCTGGTTGGATGACACCAACATCTGAGGTTATTGACCACCATATTTACTTCATGTCCCCAGCTAGTGACTTAAGATACCTGGCCTGAACAGAACAGCCAAGCCAGATTCTTTTAAAAACCTGAAATAATATAGCTGTCAGGTGATTTAGGGAAGAAGAGGGCTAGAGCAGAGAGGTTATTTGAGATGTAACAAGGTGGTGTCTAGGAAGAGCATGAGTAGAAAGGAAGAGGAAAAGAAGGAGGAGGAGGAGGAGGAGGATATAGATGCACAGAGGGAGGGAGAAAGAGAGAATGGCATGACCTCTGGGAGACAGATATTAGGCAGAGACACCGAGTAGAGGCCTCGGGTCCTGCTGGCTCTCTGCTCCCTCAAATCTAGATGTACCTCCTTTCCTGTCCTTGGGTTCTGTCGGGGGTCCGTTACCACAGACATAAGCTCCCTTTCCCCTTGGGTCAGCTAGAGTGGGTTTCTGTTCTTTGGAACTAAAAGAGGCCTACACTTTCCCCATCTCTTCTGGACATTAGGTTTGCCCACCCCAGTTTTGCTCACCTGTCAGCCCAACCTGAAATTCCTTCTTCCTTGCCTGACTTTCCCTCTTTCTTTTCTTTTCTTTTTTTTTTTTTTTTTTTTTTTTTTTTTTTTTTTTTTTTTTTTTTTAGATTTTATTTATGATTTCTAGAGAGAAGGGCAGAGAGAGAGGGAGAGAGACATCAATGTATGGTTGCTTTTCACCTGCTTCCAGCTAAGGACCTGGCTGGAGACCTGGCTTGCAACCTGGTTATGTGCCCTGGCTGGGAAACAAACCAGTGACCTTTGGGTTCACAAGCTGACTTTCCCTCTTCTACTCTGTACTTGAAGCCCAGCTGAAGTTCCTACCTCTTTCACAAAGCCCTTCCTGACCAGTCTAGGTTCCTAAGGTCTCTCTTCCCTCTGAGCTTCTATAGTTTTTCAGGCCTTCCCAGCTGGCGCCATCTTCCAATGGGCAGATCAGGTAGCAGGCTCCCTGGGGGCATATCCAGACCTCATTTCATTCTCTGCCTGGACTGGCCTGTGCTTGGAACTGAGCAGAGCCCAGCAGGCAGGAACTTACTTGTAAGCCTGAGGTTCAAGGCTCCTTCACAGTCTGACCTGCTCAGTCCAGCCCCATGAACAGAACCTCTGCAGCTGCACCCCTGAGCATTTTCCCATTGTCACTCTTGGGCCTACACCACCTTTTCCTCTAGGAACACCCTCTGGATCCACTCTCCACCTCTTGAAACCTTGACCTGTTTGGATTCATGACTCCCTCAAGGGCCAGATCCTCCAGAAAGCAAACTTTTGTTAATGCCCCCACTTCTTTGTTGGAATTCCTGCAGCACTTGCTTCAATTCAGTGATCCCACCCCAGCCCACCCCTAGAACTAACCATGTTCTTCCTGACAGAATAGTTTTACTAAGAAAACCTCACCCAAGCATATTGACAGACAGCTTGCAAAACACTTTCACACACCTTGTGTCATAAATATTACTTACATTCTTGAGTTTTATACCATAAACTCTTGGAGGGCAGGAGTCATGTTTTACTTATAAAAGGAGAAACTTTGTTCAGGTAAACAGGTTGCAAACTGGGGAAAGGCAGCTTCCTGAGGAAACTGAAAGTGTGCTCCCTAAAGACAAAGGGGAAGCTTGCTTATAAGGAGAAGGTGGCCACCCTGGTCCCTGATTGGTCCAATTTTATGCAAATTAGAAACCCAAATATGCATAGTTTGGCTGACTCAAATAGCACTGACCTGATTTGTTGGAATTACACATTCTGATTGGTTGTTAAGGAGCCTCTCTGATTGGTTAGTAAAAATGCAAATGAGGATATAACTGCAGCTCCAGTTGGATGGAGCAGATCTCAGCCCATTGGTAGAAATATGGTTCTAGGAGCTTTATTATAAGGTTCAGCTCAGAAGGCAGGAACTCAGCAAGCAGCTCAGTCTGCGACTTTTCCCTGGTATGTAGTGTGTGTGTGAAAGACCTCTGTTTATAATGGTGTTTAGCCTTGGATTCTGAATGTGGGCCTGGTTAGCTACAAGGACTCCTTTTTTTGACAAGTACATTTCTTCTCAGGGTGACCATGGGCAAGTCGCGCTCTGGAGGCAGAATGGAGAAAGTGGATCACGTTTCCGGTAGTTGTTCTTGCCAGAGCTGGCCTAAAGGCAAGTCAGGATGCTGGGATTCTTTCTCTTCCCAGCCCACCCCAGCATGACTCATGGATTCTCATTTTATTCATGGAATATAATCCTTTACCATCATTAGATACTTTGATGCTCATATTTCCTCAGATGTGACAATGAGAGCCCTGTCAAGTGGTCTTGTTCTTCTGACATGTCACCATTATCTTTCCTGAAGTTCCCTACTTTTTGGCACAATAACATGTTCCAGACCTATCTTGTACTTTCTGTATCACAGCCTTTTTCTCTGAGAAGCTCTAGATCTTTTTATTGGAAAATGGTATTTATAAACCAAAATCCGTGTGCAAAGTGTGCTTATTGCAACTGGAACATCATTATTTCCCAGACCACTCAGCTGACAGATTGAGGAAGATGTATGTTTATGCATATACACACATCTGTCTGTATTTACATAAATATATACATATCCATCCATCCATCATCCATCCAGATCATTCCAATACTGCAATAACTTAATCTATTTTTCTCTTTTCCATATTTATAACCCTCTCCTTTGACAGTGAGAAACTTGACTCTCACTATTAACAATATATTTACTAATTTACTCAATCCTAGAATTCACAGAAAGTATTTTCAGAATTTTTTAAAAAATTTTATTGTTGTTGTATTACATCCATCCTCTTTTTGCTCCCCTCTGTCCCCCTCCCCACCCACCCATTCTCCCAAAGTCAATCCCCCCTGTTGTCCATGTCCATGGTTCCTTTATACTAGGTTCTTGTCTAAGCTGCTCCCCTTCTTTGCCTCTGCCTCCCCCCTCCCCCCAACCCCGTTCCCCCTGACCACTGAAGGCCTATTCCTTGTATTCATATACTTGGTCCTGTTTTGCTTGCTGTTAGTTTTGTTCATTATTGTCCCGTAATGGGTGAGATCATATGATATTTGTCCTTCACTGACTGGCTTATTTCACTAAGCATCATACTCTCCAGTTCCATCCATGTTGTTG
>PVIW01006404.1:54481-87750 GCA_004026585.1 Noctilio leporinus | reverse complement strand
TCTGTTTCATTTTGTGTTCTTTCTGGGGATTCTTCCTTTCCTTTTGGTGATGGACTGATTCTTTTTTTCCCCATTTTGGGTGTCTGTTCTTGCTTGCTCTTTATTTATTTATTTATTTTTGTTCTTTCCTTGGGTTAACCTGCTTTGCTTCCTTGCCTTAGTTGAGTACCCTTCTGTGATAGGAGATTTGTGGAGTTCAGTGTTGCCGTCTCCCAGATTTTCTCCACTTGCTGTTCTTGGTGTGTCCTTTATTTGGGCTGTCTGGTTGTATTCTGGGCCTGTGGGCTGTGCTACAAGAACGGAGGAGGTGAGTTGGGTGGCCGCACTGGGGAGGACGCCGGGCGGGGAAACCAGCCCTTTGGGGGTGGGGAAGCTGGAGGTGAGTGCAACACCCCTCACGCGCCTGTGCGTAGCGGACCCTCGGGAAGTGCCCCACCGCCTGCCATCTGGTGCGCCGGCTTGCCAGGTCTGAGTACAAATTTTTTTTTAAATTATTATTTTTAGAGAGAGGGGTAGGGAAAAAGTCAGAGAGGGAGAGAGACATCTATGTATGGTTGCCTTTTACCTGTCTCCAGCTACAGACCTGACTGGAGACCTGGCTTGCAAACTGGTTATGTGTGACCTGGCTGGGAATCAAACCAGGGACCTTTGGGTTCTCAGGCAGGTGCCTTAATCCACTGTGCCACCAGCCAGAGGTGAGCACAAATTTTTAAGTGCATAAAATATTGACATAGAAATTGATGGTAGTTATATACTATGACCAATCTATGTTATCATAAAGCCATATCTATTTCTGACATAATTCCTCTCTTTACTAAAAAATATTTGACTATAATTATCACTTAATAAAATCAATATACCTAAGTGTCCACATGTAGAAAGTGTCAATTGTCAAGATATCAGTATTATACTTACATATAGGCATGAGAGGCAGATTTAAGCTGACTTGTTTTAAATAATTATATTTAAAACACGTAAGTACAATTATGAAGTAAAATGCATTTCTTATAACTACATTTTTAAAAGATTTGATTCATTATTTTTAGAGAGAGAGGAAGGGAGGGAGGAAGAAAGGGAGAGAAACATCAATATATGGTTGCCTTTAGCGTATCTCCAGCTGGGGACTTGGCTGGAGACCTGGTCTGCAACCCAGGTATACACCCTGATTCGGAATTGAACCAGCGACCTTTGGGTTCACAGGTTGGCACTCAGTCCACTGAGCCACACCAGCCAGGGCTTACATGGCTTACATTTTTAATTTTCTACTGTCTTATATTCCTACTTATCCATAAGTAAATGATGACTGGAGGAACATCTCAAACTGCTCACTCCAAAATTGTAAATCTATTCATAATGACAAGGAACAGAGATAGGAAAGAGTAGAAAATTTTATCAACATATTATTTTTAATAAAATATATAACCTATAGTGCAAGTTAAATTAATGCTGTTATAAAATATTTATTAAAAATAAATGATATTGTTTTCTTTGTAAAAATATATGCTATCATTAGTGGTTTCATTTTCCAACTTGGAAATAGTTTAGTCTTAAGAGTCCACAAAAATTACTATATTCAAGATACAGTAATATCTGAGTATAAATATGCAAAGTATTTTAAAGTAATATAAAATGAAAGTTCTTGACAGAGGCTGATAGATCATTTGTCCATCATCTCTTATTAAAAATAGACATATAATGGTTAGTGTTATGAAAATTCCCGTAAATCTTCCATAATAAACATTTTGACTTGTTTTTAAATGTTTTGATTTTGCTTATGAACTTTTCCAAACAGAAAAACAAATAAAAATTAGCATAAAACAATAGATCAGATGTCAAAATATAAAACATCTTTTTGAAAGTGTTTTACATTTAAAGGATTTTAGAATATAACACCAACTGGGGTTTTCCCATATGCAGTGTTTTTAGAGACATTCTCAACATACATGTACTCTTCTAAGAATCTACAGACTCCAGTATATTCTGTACATACATATATCTTTTCATCTTCACAGAATTCATTTAACTAAGTATTGTCATTCTTCTTTACCCCCTGTAGAAATTGGTGTTTAGAAAAGCTAATAGCTCTTACATTTTAAGAAGACACCCCCCAGTAACAAAATTGCACCTGGACACAGGAGGCATGTAATGACTGGAATCCTGAGCCCCGGCATGATTCCCTTGCACCCCAGGTGTTCCTGATCGCTCTGTGGGTTACCCAATTCTCTGGCCTACTTATCAAGCAACTAGGTTTGCCTAGATAAATTAGTTTTTTGTCAACCCTCTATGAATTCCCTATTTTATCCTGATAACAGATTCTGTTCCTCTGAATTGTCTCAATAAATAGCTGATGAGTTTTATTTATATATCCCTGGTTTGCCCCTGTCCCTCATGCTTGATCTTAACTGACTATCAACTTCCGAAAATCTAGAGCTAGGGACAAAGACATCATGAGTAATTTTTAAAATTATTTAAAGATTTCATTCAAGTCTTTTAAAAAGAATGGCATGGAGGGAGGAAGAAAGGGAGAGAAACATCAATGTGGGGTTGCCTTTCACCTGCCTCCAGCTGTGGACCTGGCTGGAGACCTGGCTTGCAACCTCGGTGTGTGCCCTGGCTGGAAATTGAACCAGCAACCCTTAGGTTCACAGGCGGGTGCCCAACCACTGAGCCACCAGCCAGGGCTAGTCATGAGTAATTTTTAATATCATTTTTCTTTTCATTTTGAAGGGAATTATACTAAAAAACAGAAGAGTTGAACATATGGCATAACAAAGCCCCAAGTATTCTTCACCTAGATTCACAAGTTGTTGATATTTTGTCACATTTACTTTTTTATGTTCTCTTTTGCTCTGAACCTCATGCAGTGTTGACAGTAAAGCTACAGTTGGGTCGTACTCCACAAACTGTTTTCTGGTTGAAAACTTATCAAGCCCTCCTTAAGCAAAATTTTAATTTTATATAAACATTCCTACAAGTATTTATCGTTTTTTAAAATGTCATAGAATAGGCTGAACTTTGTTTGGAAAGTTAAGCATGAAATAACACCTAGAAACAAGGTGTTAGTGATTTAGCTAAAAAGTTATTCTCAATTTAAATAAACGTCCCATTGTTTTTCTTTTATATAACCCATGGCAACACTTTAAAAGGAGACAATTTAATAGGTACTAAACTTTTATGGACCTATTTAAAAAGAGATGAACTTAAATCACGGCACAAATCTAATGGAAAATGTTGATGCCCTTGTTTTCACTGATGGTTTCTTGGAACTCTAGAGTGATCTGTTTTCTTTAGAAAAAAAATATATTGAATCGGCCTTGTGTTGGAAATTAAGCATGAAATTAAAAGGAAAATGAAATTGAAAAGTTTCACTTGAGTCTCCAAACCACTTATATGTCAGCAATCCAGATTAATTTCCAACTGGGCTCAGGTGTACTGAAAAATAAATAAAGCAAGAATTTATCATTTGGTGAGTCTCTCTACCCTGCCAAAAATCCCAGGAATACCTGAACTCTAAGAATTACTAGAAAAAAGTTGTGTGTAAACAACTAAGAACAGTTGATTAATGCCTTTCATTATTTATTTTTTTTTAATATTTTATTTATTATTTTTTAGAAAGAGGGGAAGGGAGGAAGGCAGAGGGAGAGAAACATCAATGTAAGTTTGCCTTTCACCTGCCTCTAGCCACGCACCTGGCTGGAGACATTGCTTGCAACCTGGTTTTGTGTCCTGGTTGGGGAATCGAACCAGCAACCTTTGGGTTCGCAGGCTGGTGACTTTCCACTGAGCCACCAGCCAGGACCTGCCTTTTATTTTTAGAATACTAAAGAATTTAAAACAAAATATAATTTTCTAAATTTTTCATTATTTTTATATGGGAAACAAAAAGCCTTCAGTAAAAATTAATATTTGGAGAGAACAAGATAATATGGAGTTAGAAAGAATTGTATTAACTTTTGCCCTTAAAAAAATCAGCTGGGAAATTGTCAAGATGGTTGGAAGCATTTTTCTCAGGATAAAAAAATAAACTATTAAAATAAACATAATTATTAATAAATATCAAATTAATTTAAAAAGTTGCCAATGGATGGTATTAATCATATAAAATATGCATTATTATTGGTTTAATAAATACTTTATTAGACTTTTGATAGTTCTCATCAAAGAATTACCTATTGCTAAAAGTTTACTAAAGAAAATTGGAAAAATAAACTGAGCTAATTTTAAGTGTATTGCCCAGTGTTTTGAAGTAAATGATGTTAAAAATATTTTTTACATAATTCCCAATTATGTAGTCTAATACAAAAGATACTTTTTTAGAGATTCTTCTTGATCATGTAATTATAAATGTAAATATAAGTCAATATATAGGTACATGTATATATGTCCACCTAAATTGATGGATAGTTAGATTATAGATAGGGATAGATGATAGATAAATAGGAGTTAAAATGAAACTTAAGAAAGTTGCAAATATGATATAATGTATTTCATTTAATGATACAAATATACCATAACTTATTTAATGGTGAAACATTCAAATAAATGTGACATGGTATAAATACTGCAGGAAGTGCATCCTTTCATCTTATTCCCAGGTAAAAAGGGACAGTTCATACCATTAGCCTAACACAATATGTTTCCCCATTTAATGTATAATTTTTAGTATCATGAACTGGCCAAGACTGGATTTAGTACAAATAGGGAATTAATAATTAAGATGCTGAATTAGGGAACAAGAGTGTATATATAATAACTAAGGGTGCAAATGTATAGTTAAAAAAGCACATTGATGTGCTGGAGCTGGATGATACCATCTTGTGAAATACAGTTGTTTTCATCTCTTCCCATCTAACCATTCAGTGAAGTAGCTTGAAATTAGCCATTATAAAAGTATTTGAGGCAGAGGAGTCAGCAAACGTTACAAAAATCAGGGATCTTTCCCAACTATTTCCCAATCCCACCCCAGACAACTGGTTCTTAAACATTTACCAGCACATTGGTGGTTTAAGGTAGCCTGTCTCATTTTTTTTACATGGAAATTGTAGTAATTATTTTCTTTTCTCTACATCACATTTCTTAAATGTCAAATGGAATTAGCAAAATTTATCTTAAAAAAAATATTGGAACAACTGAAGTCAATTTTATTTTTTAAAAATTGCCTGATACTCATTAAATGCTCATGATGAGTTTTTGTTATGTGCATTTAAATGGCCTTTAACCACAAAGAACTCAGAAGTCAATGTTCAAACTTAACACTATCAGGCATAGCAAATTAAAAAAAAAAAAAAAAACACATCATGATTACATTTCAGTTGATATTAAAGATGCAGCTGTGCAAGTATATACGCATGTATTTACGTATATTGCTGCAATTTTTCCAAGTATTGACCTAAAAATAAGTGCAGTAAATTGTACTCATCAACAAAATAATAGGTTTCATAATTTAGGAGAAAGTTAGAAACTCAGAAGGGTGAAAGAAAAGGCTCTAAAGATTTATACTAGAGGAACCCCCAAAAGAAATAAACAGACTACATTTGTTCTTCATACAAGCACATCCAGTGTTTTTGTTTATTAGGTGATATTCTGAATGATAGTGAGGTAAAGACAAAATATTGAAATTGTTTAAATTTAATGTCAAGTTATAGCAACTTACATATAGAAAAATAGTAATAGTTAACAGTTTTACATATTGTATTTTCAAGATACTAAACAAGTTATTCTTATTACTATTATCCATGTTTTAGAAGAGAAAAATAAAGAGTAGAATGTTATATAATTTTATCAAAACTTTATACTTAATAAGTAAGTATCAAAAGTGGTCTTTGAACCCAGAATGTTGCAGTTCATTAAATATATGAGCACAATGGCATAACTTTGATCAGTTAAGTAGCTGGTACATAATGAACACAGTGTGGTGATTATTGGAAGAAGTGAGGAAAGTGGAGATAGAAGAGGGTATAGGAGTGGATTAATAATGACGGTCAAAATTAAATTAAAATAAAGTTAAAGGAGAAAAAATTAAAATCAGTAACTTTAAATTTATAATTATGATTTTTTAGCAACAATTGTAGATTCACATGTTCTTGTAAGAAACAAAATCGCGAGACCAATTTCATATATTATTCACCCAGTGCCCCCCAAAGTAACATCTTGCATTCATATAGTAACACATCATAAGCAAAAACTGACATTAATGTAATCCAACCACTTAGATTTTGTCAGTTTCACATGCCAACTCCTGTGCTTCATTCTATGCAGTGCTAACACATGGAGGTTTCTGTAACCACCGCCACTGTGAAAATACAGAATAATTCAATTACAGGACGCTGTTGTGCTACCTTCTCCTAATCACAGCCACCTTTCCTGCTCTGCCCTCTCTAACCCCTGACAATCACTACTATGGTTTTCATCTTTGCAAATTTACCATTTTAAGAATGGTATATGAATGGAATCAGAAACTTGGATTGGAATTGTAACCTTTTTTTAAAAGAAAACTTTTATTGGAACAAAACTGATGACATGTTTTGGAGGTAGATATTAAATGCTCTGGAACTGTAACCTTTTGACTATTTTCACTGAGCATGTTTCCCTTTGAATCCATCCAAGTTGTTTCATGTATCAATAGTATCTCCTGGTGGAGTTTTATTACAGATTATGTAAACACTCGCCCATTAAAAAGCATTTAATCCCTGGCTGGTGCAGCTCAGTGAATTGGCACTGGCCTGGGAACCCAAAGGTTGCTGGTTTGATTCCCCAGCCAGAGCACATAACCAGGTTGCAAGCCAGGTCTCCAGCCAGGTCGTGGCTAGAGGCAGGTGAAAGGCAACCATACATTGATGCTTTTCTCCCTTTCTTCCTTCTTCTCTGCCCGTTTTTTCTGAAAATAATGAATAAAATCTTTTTAAAAAAGCATTTAGACTTTTACCAGGTTTTTTTAAACACTTTTTTCTTTTTTAAAAATTTTATTTCATTATTTTTAGAAAGAGGGGAAGGGAGAGAGGCAGAGAGGGAGAGAGAGACATTAATGTATGGTTGCCTTTCACCTGCCTCCAGCCACAGACCTGACTGGGGACCTGGTTTAGCAACCTGGTTATGTGCCCTGGCTGGGGAATCAAACCTGCGACCTTTGGGTTCGCAGGCCGGCGCCTTATCCACTGTGCTACCAGCCAGGGCCAGTTTTTAACTATTATAAACAAAGCTTCTATGAAGATCTGTGTCCGAGGTTCGTGTACAAGTGTTCAGTTCTTTGGAGTAAATGTCTAGAGTGCTTTAGTTGGTTATATGGTAAATGCATGTTTAGTTCTGAAAAAAACTATAATATTCTTTTCCAGAGTGAATGCAATAGTTTTCATTACATTAGCAATGTAGCGATGATCTAGCATTTGATGTCAGTATTTGTTTTTTACATTCAGTCATCATTATACATTTATAGTGATATCTCATTGCATTCTTTAATGACTAATAATGACAAATAATTTTCATGTGTTTATTTGCTAACTGTACATTGTTTTATGTACATATGTATAATATCTTTTAATTGTGTTGATCACTTTCCAATTGGAACTCATTTTACAATTGAGTTATTAATGTACCTGATATAGTAATCTACATTTTCTCTCACTCTGTCGGTTGTCTTTTATTCTATTAATAGGATCTTTTGTAGGTTAATAGTTTTTAAGTTAGATAAGGTCTGATTTATGAATTTCTTCTTTTAAGGACAGTGTTTTTTGGAGTTAAGTCCAAGAACTGCACCTTCCTCTTGTTCCCATAGATTCTCTTATCTTTTCTATAGGTTTTATAACTTTTTATTTTATATATAACCCCATAATCCATGAACACATGAATATAAAATGTTGAATAGGAAGTGAGATTTAGGTAAAAATTCATTTCATTTCATTTCATTCATTCATTCACTTATTCACCCATTCATTTATCTATTCAGTGCCTATGGGTAATGCAATACTTTAGAATAATTTATTTTAAAAGCTATCCAATATACATTGAATCTCCTTTGCATATTTGTGAAAAATCAGTGTATATATTTCTGACTTCTATTGTCTATTCCTCTAAGAAGATCAAACTGTTTATTGCTGTAGCTATATAATTAACCTTAATGGGTAAGGGAATTCCTCCAATTTTAGTCTTATTTTTAAAGTGTTATCCTTTCATATACATTTTAGGATAAGCTAGTCTTTGACTACAGAAATTATTGTTGGAATTTTAGTAGGAATTGTATTAAACCTATAGACCAAAATAGGGAGAATTGGCATCCCTAGCCTGTTGAATCTTAAGATTAAAGAACATATATTTAGGTGTGAGGAAAGAATATAGCCCTTTTTCTGTGTTTCACCTTTACCCTCATACTTCTGCCACACCAGAACAATTGTGACTCCTGATGTGCAGGGAGTTTTCTCACACCAGCCGATTTGGGACACCATCTGGAAGTCTTTCCATTTAACTCAATTCTGACGTTTGATTGGTCTGTATATCTCTTTGTTTGTGTATTGTTTTTGTCTGGTTTGGTGTCAGTATAATACAGAGTTTATAAAATAAATTGTGAAATATTTTCATCTGTTCCAACTTCTGGGAGGAATCGTATAAAATGGTCATTACTTTCAATTTTAGTGTTTAATAGAATCATCTGTTTCTACAGTTTTCTATTTTGAAAGTTTTTTAAAAGATTGTATTTATTTTTAGAGAGAACAGAAGAGGGTAGAAAGAGAGGGAGAGAAACATCAATGTGTAGTTGCCTCTCACATGCCCCTAACTGGCCACTCGGCCCACAACCGACTGAGAATCAACTGAGACCCTTTGGTTAACAGGGTCTAAATCCCCTGAGAAACACCAGCCAGGGCTTATTTTGAAAGTTTTTCATTACAAATTCAACCATTAAAACAGATGAAGGGGTGGGTAGGTGGATAGGGGGACAGAGGGGAGCAAAAAGGGGATGGATGTAATATGACAACAATAAAATTAAAAAAGAAAAAAAAATTAAAAAAAACAGATGAAGGGGTATTAACATTGTCTATTTCACCTTGGCTCAATTTTTGGTAGTTTGTGAGTTTTTAAGAATCAGCCTCTTTCTTCTAATTGTTGAGTTTTTTTAATGAAAATTATTGTTGGTAGTCCCCTATTGTCTTTTAAGGGTTGAAGGACCTGTAGTGCTACCTCTTGTTTCATTCCTGGTGCTAGTGAACTCGGATGGCTCTCTTTTTGTTTTTGTCAGTTTTGACAGAGGCTAATCCATTTTGCTGACGTTTTTCAAGGAATGTACATAAGTTTAATTTTCTTCTTTGATTTTTTTTTTTTTGCTTCCTGTTTTCAATATCATTGAGTTCTGTTCTTATCAATATTTTCATTATCATTTTGTTCCTCTTTTTCTAGCATTTTGACTTAGGAGTTTAAATGACTGAATAACAAACATTTTTTCTTTTACAATGTTAAGTATCATCCAGTGTTTTTTTTAGCACTATTAATTTTCATCCAGCACTGCTTTAGCTGATTCTCACATAGTTTAATACATATAGTTTATTTTCAATCAGTTCTAAATGTTTCTTACAAAGTACTTTGAAACTCCCATTTTGAATTCCGTGGTTTCCCTACTTTCCTCCCCTGCAACGATTTGGAGACTTGTATTTTTTATTGCCCCAGGATAAGCCCTAAATTGGTAAATTTAAATGAATATTGAAAAAAAAATGTGTAGTTTTCTGTTTCAGGTAAAGTGCTCTATATATGTCACCTAGATCCTATTGGTTGACTTGAGTTGCTCAGTTCTTCTATAACATTGCCTATATTCTCTACAGTAGATCTATCACTTGCTGAAGTTTGGGCGTTGAAGTCCCCAGCTAGAATGTTTAATTAACCTACTTCCTTATGTATTCATTGGTTCTTTTGTTTCTTATATAGGCATTTGAAATTGTTGTATCTTCTTGGTGGATTGTTTTATCATTAGGTATTATCCCTATATTGCTATAGTTACTTACTTTATAAATGTAGGTTATATAGTCACTTAATTTTTATGATTAATATTTGCAACATATATCTGTATTTTTTACTTTCAACTTACATATGCTATTAAAGTCAAAATGAGTTTCTTTTATATAAGATATTATTAGGTTAAGAGCGTGTGTGTATGTTTACTTTCCCAGTTTTTCCCACTTAATTGGTGTCTTTATACTATATTTAAGATGATGGTTGATTTTTATAGCTTAAATGTGCTATGTAATATTTATTTTGTCTTCTCTTTCTTTTATTGTCTTCCTGTTAATTACTTGTACAGTCTTAAGATTCTATCTTAGTTGACTTATACTATTTTTTGTATTTTTCCTTGCGCAGTTTCTTACTAGTTGATCTGTATATCATATATACATTATTGACTTATATTCTATATCCACTGGCATCAACTTTTGCCTATTTCAAGTTAAGTTTGGAAACTACCCTGACATCACTTTATCTTTCCCAGTTTTTAAATATCATTGATTTTTGTTTCAGATGACATCATAAATTCATTTTATCATCATCCAGATGTAGAAAAGTCATAAAGAAAATACTATATTGAATCTGTACACATGCCCATTATTTTTCATAGTCTCTTTCTTTTCCATTGTTTTTAAATTATTATTTTATTTTATTTCAGTTTAACAACATTCTTTTAGTTATTCTCCAAGAGTAGGTTTGCAAGTGATTCTTAGTTTCCTTTCATTTTAGTTACTGCATGTATTACTTCTGTAAAGTTTTGTTTATTTTTATTGATGTTTTTATTTTTGCTGAATTATTTTTTCTTTTTGAAAATTTATTTCAAGAACTATCTACTGTTTTGTAATGCCTTTTAAACATGGCTTCTATAAAATCCTTTACAGATAAAATAATTACAACCTGTTTCATCTCAGCTGTTGTCTGTTGATTTTCTTTTCTCATTCATGTTGTGATTTTTACTATTTCTCTTGTGACAAGTGTTTGATGATTGTATCATGACCATTTGGTCACTAGATTATGAAGCTCTGGTTCTGAACTCTAGTCTTTGTAGTGATTTTGTTTGTTTTTATTTTTTATCAGTCAGTTTTCCCTAATGAAGTGCATTAAGAGGGCTAAATCTGTTTATAAAGTCAACTTTCTTCTGGGTCATACTGAGATCTTTCCAGCAAAATTGAAGTGCTGAATAACATTATAACAAGGAATAGGATGGACATTGAGCTTCCCCTTTTGCCCTTCTGATAACTTTCAATGAGAGTGGGGAAATAGCTTGTTGCTTCCATGTGGGGGATGTGGGCGCAGTTCCCACGTGTCCTGCTGCCCCAAGGAGCAACAAAGCAGAGGGATGAGAAGGAAAAAGGGGATAGATGCAATAAAACAACAATAAAATTAAATTAAATTTTTAAAAAACTAAAAAAATAAAATAAAAACAAAAAACAAAAAAGCAGAGGGATGAATCACATTGCTGTAGGAGTGAGATCAGTCCCAAAAGTATCAGCAGCATAAACTCTTTTAATTATATTGAGATTGGCTCAATACTTTTGGGACAGTTCTCATGTATCTATAGGACTGGAGCAGTAGGTCAGTCCTCTCAGTGAACCTTACTGAGTGTTTTTGGCATAAGGTAAAGGCAGACAGGTAATCACAATCCAATTAGCCCATTCTCAGACCACTTTGTTCTTAGTTGATGCCAAATGAAGATGGTCCCAGCTCCCTCCGGTAGCTCCCCACCCTGGCACCACTTGAGGAGTAATGAAATTGAATAGTGTCTGGCCCTACCTGATCTTGGCTCATTAAGTCTTACTGTTTCTAGGTTAAGGGTGGATGGGACAGATGTTTAATTTTTCAGTGGACCCCACTGACGCTATCTTGGCAAGGAAATCAAAGAACTGCCTGCTCCTACAGAGCAAGGGTTGGAAGATAGCCCTCTTCAGCAATCCTGACAGTATCTTGACAGGGGAATTGGAGCACTGCCTGCACCTGCCAGATACAGAATAGATGATCACTTCTTGTTGCACCACACTGACACTACTGGATAAGGAAACAGCTGCAAGAGAACCTGTTTTCATTGGCCACTGGTTTCTGGTAAAAGAACACTTCCCCTCTCAGCTCTATGGAAGCCACCAGGAGGGAGGTTTTACATTGATGTTTTCACTGTAGTAGAATGAGCGTTGCCAAAAGGTTGCTATTGTAAGGGTACCCTTTTTCCAACCCTAGACAAACAGACTTTTCTTGGAGCTCATTTTGCTTCTCCTTTTGACAGTTCTGGGTTGGAAGCTAACATAGGAATCTGTTCAATGTACATGGTAACCAGGACACTCATCTGTGGGCATTTCTCAGATCCCAAAGTCCCTAGGCTGTCCACCTTTATCCTCTACCCTATAGAGTTTTTCTGTGTTTATATGTTTTGTTTTACCCAGCCTTTTATTTTGTTAGTTGTGGGAGAGAAGAACTTAGAAGAATGTGGACAGACACACCATCTTGGATGAAATCAGAAATCCAAACAAAGTTTTGTTAATAACAAACAAACAAACAAATACTCCATTTTAAAGGTTTAATACTGATATCAAATCTTCTTTAAAGTTATTTTCAAATTAGTAATAGAATTTAAAAGTAAAGTTTAAATTTTCTTAGATATTACCATCCAAATAACTTTCTTTATATCAAAGGCATTTAATACAATTAACATTAAAAATATATCTATACAAGTTGCTTACATTGGCACCTTAAGGTGCTGAATAAGAACAGAAATATCCTATCATTGTGCTAATTTACTTAATATTTTATATTTTTCAGTATGTTTAATTTTACTACTATTCAGTTACTTTTTATTTTTGATAGGCCTATATATTATTGATTATCCAATACCCTTAGTGTTTTAGTAATTTTAAAACATTAACCAACATAAGTCAGTTAAGTTGCAAATGGTCTGGAACTTTTATTATGATAATCTGGAATTATGTAGAGTATAGAGTAGTTAGTATTAAAAGTATAACATAAGATTAAACATCAGATTTGAATATTAATCTAATGATGTTCTGTAGACCTAAAAAACTGGTAAATCTAAAATTCATGTTTTAGCTATCTTAGAGTATAACATTTTAATTATTTACCAAGGTAGACCTGGTAATATACTATAAATTATAAACAAAAGCAATATATTTTAATATATATTTAAATATCTAGGAAACCATTATTTTATTATTTTAGAAAGAATATTTTATCATCTTTGTTAAAATATTCTGTAGTACTAATAATTTTCAAGAACAATGAGTACAATTATATGAATAAAGTTAGTCTTACTATTGGATAGTAAAGTCAATGTTGCATACATTCCCTAATTCAAATTTCCTTAAAGAAACTGCATACCATCTAGTGATCTAGTGGCAAAATTACAACTTTTAATTCCATTTTTCTGCAAGCATCATTACCAGCTATAATGAACAATAATAGCAACCAAAATTAACTTAAGTTTGAACATTTTACTTTGATAAATTAACTTTCTACAGAAATGTTAAATAAATACTTATGTAAATGCTGCAACACATGCTAACTTTTGTCACCTAGAATTATACAGTATTTTGTGATTGCTATATCATTATACTAGAAATAATTATATATTCAATATACTCATATGATCTTGAGTTTCTATTTCATATAAATATATGTTGAACAAATTATTTTCTAAACAAATAGAAAAGAGATGGGAAGGTTGATATTAGAAACATAATCAAAATATTACAAAAAATAACACAATGTAATATCTTTATCCATCTTTCTCTTGTATACAGTTTATGTAGATGCTCTTTTGGCTGTGACAGATATATACTGATGCTATTCAGATTTCCTTATGGTTTATTTCAAGAATTCTCAAAATTTAACATCTGTTCTTTTTTAAATTGACTTATAAAATATACTTGGGTCCACTGTTCTCATCCATTTCACATTAATTGAATTCACAATTCATTCCAACACCTCCTACATTCAGTAAATTATATAAAATATCAGGTCATCTGACAAGGATAGTTACTCAGTTCCAGGTTCTCCACCTCAAAATTTCCTTGTATCTTCATTCTTTCTCTATGTCACCACCGTAACACGAGAAAGAAATATACTTCCTTTCATTCTAAAGTACCATCTTGCTTTATTATATCCTCTCCTTATTTTTCTGAATCTTAATTCTATAAAATTTCCCATTCCTTTTGGATCAATATCTACTCTTTAACTTCTTCACTTGGCTTCAATCTTCATAAAAATAATAATAACAGAAAATAATATGTTCTCTTTGATCATAGTAAGCAGTGATTTCTCTATTGTCTCCTAATCTGTCAGACAGAGGAAGCACATTTCTGGATAAATTATTTTAATAAGTTAAATCTAACATATCAGATATCATATAATTTTTAATTTTTATTTCTTTCTTTGGGGATTGTTCTTTTTACATTTCAATGAAATAAAGGCTTCACAAAGAATACTGGCTTTATCCCTATTATTTCCATCTTTTTTTCTTCCCTCCAATTGAAGCTTATATTTATTTAAATTTATAAATTTTTCTTTTAGAATTTAAAAGTTTGTATGTACATATATTGTAATAAAATACTATGCACATTATTTTTTCATATTTTTTATTAAAAAGTTCATCTTGGTGTTGATGTCATATATTTTTAAAGATTTTATTTATTATTTTTAGAGATGGGGTAAGGGAAACAGGCAGAGAGGAAGAGAGACATCAATGTATGGTTGCCTTTACCTGCCTCCAGCTATGGACCTGGCTTACAACCTGGGTATGTGTCCTGGCTGGGAATCAAACCAGCAACCTTTGGGTTTGCAGGCCAGTGCCTCATCCAGCTGTGTCACCAGCCAGGGCCAGTATCATATTAAACAATGTTTTAATCTTGGCACAATTGATATTTGGGTTGGAAACTTCTGCCTTGAGGTCTGTCTTGTGCATTGTAAGATAATTAATATCACCCATAGCCTCTATCAACTAGATGTCAGTAGGAACTCCAAGTCTTGACAATCAAAAATGTTTCCAGACATGTCTTCTCTTTTGGGGTGGACAAAATCATTTCTAGTTGAAAACCACAGCCAAGGTACCATGTAAAAGATGCTTTTCATTTGTTTTAGAGCACCATAGTACTAATTCTTAGTAATCCATCATTGTTTGTTGACTAGTCCCTAATTGGTGAACATTTTGTGATGCTTTCCATCTTTTTTACTACTAATAGTACCTTTAATAGTTTATTATATCTTAACAGAGTATGTTTAGAATTTTTAGAAGTGAGCTTACTAAATTAAAACATTGGTAACTTATAATGTTTCTAGATTTGCCAAAGTGCCTTCATTTTGCATTCCCACCAGTCATGTATGATCATACAATACTTTTATTGAGAAAGTAATCACCTGTTTACTTCATGAGTGCAAGTAGTAATCATTCATCCTGTTGATGAAAATAACATAATTTCTGTATTTTGATATTCTCATTGATTTGATATTTCAATGTGTCAATAATTACTGAAAATATATATTATTAGAATCTACATTCATGCTAAAGTAATAATGCAGTTTAGCTCTACAAATCAATAAAAACATTAAGAAAACAAAGTAAAAAGTACTCATACGTATTGCATCTCCTATTTGTAGCTTTAAAACTGACAAATACATAGACTATGAGTCACATAAAATACAATTTATTTTGGAGTCATTTATTACCACACTCATCTTCATACTTTTTGTCACAAAGAGAAAAATATATTAGATCAAATGTATACATATGAATAAATAAGAAGGTCCAGACAAAATTACAGCTGGAATATCTTTCCATTTATAATATGTTATCATGTTTTAGTTTAAGTTTTTCATTATATTTTAAAGTTATATAAAATAGTATCTCTGGAGGAAGTTTTTGGGACTTACACTACAAGATCCCATTTAATGAAAACTTCACTAATGCGTTTCCATAAGCTTTTATTAAGGTAAAGTGGACAAACCCAATAACTTGTATTATAATCAGATACATTTTTAAATAAATTAGAAATTCTTCTTACACTGTTAAAACAAAATGGAGCAAAGTATTGAGTCTTTAACACAGATACTGCTTCTGATTTGCAAATGTGGATATTGACTTCAGTTCTTGTAAAAATTTATTGAAATATCCTAAAAAATACAATAAATCAATTATTATTTTGAAATTCCTAAAAGCAAATAGCTATTAAAAATGATTCATTTCTCCTGATAATTTTGAGCAAATTTACCAATTACTTACTTTCCAGGTTTTTGTAAGCATCAGTAACAACGCTAGGATTTTAAAATAAGTACATCAGTACAAGAAAGCAGCCATGGAGGGCAGTATTAGTGACAGAGCAAAAGGAGAAGGGTTAGGACACACCTATGTTGGCCACAAAGAGACAGCAATTATAGGGATGAAGGAATAAAAGGTAAAGGAAGTGGAACCTAGCCTGAGAAGTCTTGAACTCTCCCAGGGATGGAGGAACACATCCTGGGAGAGGCTGCCAGAAAACAGATGAAACTCTATAGGAATGAGTTCTCTTTTTCAGCTAGAGACACACAGCATAGAGCAACTGCTAGAGATACAAGAGGCAGAGAGAATGTCCTTGATTTCCCTTTCTCCACCTCCCAGTCTCCCACTAATGCCTTATTTTTGCTGGTCCTAGTTGAAACTTGCAGTAATCAGTCTCCTTATAGAACAGTGAAACCAAGAGAAGGTGAGAAAAGTATGTGAAATCAATGAGGCAAATAACTTCTACATCGTTCCTTCTCATTTTGTTATTAACGGTCATTTATCAGCAGTAAGAACTTCTTTGTTGCTATAATTTTGTTCCTTTTAATGTAATTGATTTTTCTTACATGACATTATCACTTTATACATTTCTTACTGTGATGTTATCACAACACAATAAAATTCCATGAAAGCAGGTAGCATCTTTCAGTTCAGTCTAATACTGTGTCCCCAGGATGTATAATAGCTAGCCCATATTACTTAGTCCACATAATGTGATGAAAGAATAATTCTCAGTTTATTAGAGAGCCAAATCATGGGCAGAATGTAACTCTCTAAAATTTAATTTAAAATAACTCTCATTCTGGTTGATTTGCTTTCTTATTTGATAACTGAAATTCATTTTACAGTGAAAATGAACCTCAAATGGTAAATTTCATAGGACATCCACACTATATCTTAATATTTTAAATTCCAAACAATACTTTGTTTATGTCATCTTTACTTACTTCCATACATATTATCTATCAAAAATATTTTATAACACTTTTTGATCAAACATTCTAATGTGTCTTTATCCATTATTACATTATAAGAAACATAATATTGAATTGAAGATTTTGGTACAATATATAATAATCATTTAACTGAGTAACCAACACATGACCCATAAGATAGTAGAATCTTTCTTTAAATTTAATTTTATTGTTGTTGTATTACATTCATCCCCTTTTTACTCCTCTCTGCCCCCTTCCCCACCTACCCACTCCCTGCCAAAGTCAATCCCACTTCTTGTCCATGTCCATGGTTCTTCCATACTAGTTCCTTGACTAAACTGCTCCCTTTCTTTGCCTCCTCCTCTCCCCTCCCTGTTCCCCTTTGCCCACTGAAGGTTTATTCATTATATTCATGTATCTGGTTCTGTTTTGCTTGTTTTTTTGTTTTGTTCATTATTATCCCGTAATGGGTGAGATCATATGGTATTTGTCTTTCACTGACTGGCTTATTTCACTACGCATAATACTTTCCAGTTCCATCCATGTTGTTGCAAAGGGTAAGAGTTCCTTCTTTCTTTCTGCTGTGTAGTATTTTATTGTGTAAATGTACCAAAGGTTTTTGATTCAATCAACCACTGATGGGCACTTAGGCTGTTTCCAGCACTTGGCTATTGTAAATAGCGCTGCTATAAACACAGGGGTACATAGGTTCTTATGAATTGGTGTTTCAGGGTTCTTTGGGTACAGTAACAACATCACTTTAAAGAATTCATAAGTTAAAGTTGGTTCTTATCCATTCAGCTGCCCTACGTCTTTTGATTGGTGCATTTAATCCATTTATTTCTGTGTCTGCTTTTCTGTCTGTCTCTCTGTTTCTTCATCTTCTTAAAGCAGACCCTTTAGCATCTCTTGCAATGCTGGTTTGGTGGAGATGTATTCTTTTAGCCTTCCTTTGTCTGGGAAACTCATTATTTCTCCTTCCATTTTGAATGACAGCCTTGCTGGGTAGAGTATTCTTGGTGGCAGGCTTTTGTTTTTCATTGCTTGAAATATTTTTTGCCACTCCCTTCTGGCTTATGT
The DNA here is from genome assembly GCA_004026585.1 of Noctilio leporinus. Classification (NCBI taxonomy): domain Eukaryota; kingdom Metazoa; phylum Chordata; class Mammalia; order Chiroptera; family Noctilionidae; genus Noctilio; species Noctilio leporinus. The sequence goes on along the minus strand of PVIW01006404.1, from coordinate 69,462 downwards.
TTCTGTTGAGAAATCAGCTCATAAACTTATGGGAGTCCCCTTGAATGTTATTAGGTGTTTCTCTCTTGCTGCTTTTAGGATTCTCTCCTTGTCTTTGAAATTTGCCATTTTCATGATGATGTGTCTTGGAGTGAGCCTGTTTGGGTTCATCTTCCTTGGGGCCCTCTGTGCTTCCTGAGTTTGCATGACATTTTCTCTCCTCCAGTTAGGGAAGTTTTCTGTCATTACTCTTTCAAACAAGTTTTCTATCACTTGCTCCTCCTCTTCTCCTTCTGGTGTCCCTATAATACAGATGTTGTTACGTTTCATGTTGTCCTGCAGCTCTCTTAAAACTTCTTTATTCTTTTTCAGTCTTTTTTCATTTTGGTGCACTGCCAGGGAATTTTTTTCTACATTGACCTCCAGCTTGATTATCCGATCCTGTGCTTTCTCTAGCTAGCCTGCTTTTGATTCCTTCTATTATGTTCTTCAATTCAGAAATGGTATTCTTCATTTCTTCCTGGCTCTTATGGTGTCTATGTCCTTTTTAATGCTGGTGTAGTTCTCAGTAGGTTCCTTGTATTTCCCCTGGAGTTGTTTGTAGTTTCCTTTGAACTTGCTGAGTTCATTGAGCTTCTCTATCATCATTGTTTTGAATTCCATGTCTGATAGGGTGCTTGCCTCTGTTTCATTTGCATTCTTCCTAGGGATTCCTCCTTTCCATTTGCTGAGGGTTTCTTTGTCTCCCCATTTTAGGTGGCTCATTTGTTTCTGCTTTTTAGAATGGTCTGCTTTGACTTACTGTCTTAGTGGTGTGACCTTCTGTGGTGTAGAGGTGCACTTTATTTACTTCCTGGATCTGTGCTTGGTGACATCAGCTTGTGTCCCAGTCTGGGCCTAGTCAGCCAGTTGGAGACTACCAGAGATCCACCATCTTAGTCTCTTTTAGTTGTTAATCCAATCAATCTGTGATCAGTGGTCAGTTCTAGGCACCTCTGGGTGGGGGAGATGAATTCAGTTGTTAATCCAATCAACCTCTGATCTGAGGTCAGGTTTAGGCACTGCTGGGTGGGGCAGATTAATTTCTATGGGCGAGGCTGTGGCTTTCCCTCAGGCTTCCACCCTTTGGAGAAGAGTGGTCTGCTGGCTGTATGGCAGATGGGTCAGCACTGGACTCCTGGGCTGCTCCCTCAACTCTCCCCCTAAAGCCACTTTCCCAAACCCTCCTTAAGTGTCTCTAGTCCACTGTGCCCTGTTTCTGCTGAAGCCCAGGGTAGGTGGGTGCCACTGTATTTTAATGCATGGTCCCTTTAAGAATTCAGTCTCTCTCTCAAGCAGGCCAAACTTCTAGGCACCTTTTTGCTTTTCACAGCTGGGTGCTGTTTTACTCTCAGGTGTGTTGCTATAGGCTGGGAAGCCCAGTTGGGGGTTTAGATCACTCCCTTCTCAAGTAGAACCCTGGCTGGTGAGATGTTTCTCTGTCCCTTCAGCTGCCAACCCGTGGGAACTCCACCAGCCTACCAGTCATGTTGTGATGAATCGGCTCCTCTGTTCTGTTCGTGGCAATAAGACTTCTCTCCAGTTGGTGTTCTGTTGGTTATTCTGGATGATTTCTCCCTAATTAAATTATAATTCCAGTTTGGTGTTGGAAGGAGATTGGTGTAGCTCCACTTACTCCTCCACCATCTTGGTTCTCTCAGATAGTGGAACTTTTTATAACCAAATCATGATAAAATATATTTAAGGTAATTGTATTATGAAATAACACTAAGTATAAGAGAAACATTCTCTAAATAGATTTACAAATTATACATGAAAGATAAAGAAGACATCAATAGAGAAAATGTAATACTTTCTAAATGCTTTATGCAGAATAATTTGAAAAATAGAAACAGTCTGTAAGTTACTGAATATACAACAGAATATGTGGTAATATTTTGACATAGGAAGACTAAGAACAGACTCACTGTAACATACTCTCTGAAGTGATGCATATATTTAACATAATTTTGTCAACTATGTTCAATTGAATTCAGAGAATCATGTTTGAATTAATCAATTGATACATTGATGAAGTTACAGCCTTAAATGCAGCCAAGTTTGGTTTGACTGTCCATGACAAGACTTCATGGCAAATGCAATGCTAAACAAAATGTCATATTGTATGACTTTATTTTACTCATTATCACTCAGAGTATTTTGGAACAGCATTATTCAATCACAAACAATTTGAGAATATTTATATTTGCCTTTTCTTTAAATTTTTGCAAAGGCTGTAGGGCATAAATCTGCATAATATAGTTTAATTTTAAATATATTCAAGCAGTTTGTCTCCATTACATAGTCAACTAGAATAATTATATCTGTCTCCAAGTGATTAGTAGTTATCATGATAATGTTCACAGTACTTCAATTGCATTTTAAAAAGACACAAAACTATTTAACAATTTAACTTGATCTGACTCTAGAATCTCAATATTATTCTTTTTTCCCTTTCTTCCTTTTATTAAATATATTGGGTGACATTGGTTAATAATATTATATAGGCTTCAAATGTATAATTCTATCATACATGATCTTAATGTTATATTGTGTAAAATCAAATAATCTTCTGTCACCATATATTTGACTCTCTTTATCCTTTATTATGCCTCACCCACTCCCTTCTGGTAACCACCATGCTGTTTATTTGTGTACCACATGTCTTATTTGTTCATTCACTGCTTTCAGTTTTATACTATGAGAAAAATCATGGTTTTTAACCTTTTCTGACTTATTTTGCTTAGCATGACATTCTCAGGATCCATCCATGTTATCACAAATGACAGTATTTCATCTTGTATTGTGGCCGAGTATTACTCCATTGTATATATGTACTGCATCTTCTTTACACAACCCTCTATCAAAGAGTTCTTCAGGTGTTTCCATGTCTTGGCCACTGTGAATAATGCCACAATGAATATTATCACACAAACAAAGCAGTTAATATACTGCTTCGAAACATTGAAAGCTGTTCCTCCAAAATCAAGATCAAGACCGCTCTTATTCAACATAATATTGGAAGTCCTAACCAGAGCAATTATGCACAAAATGAGAAGCATCCAAATTGGGAATAGGTAAGTAAAATTGTCATATTTTGTAGATAACATGATCCTTTGTGTAAAAAACCTTAAAGACTCCACCAAAGAAAACACAGAAAGTATAAACAAATATAGTAAAGATGTAGGATACAAAATTAAAGTTCCATTTTCTTCTAATTACAGGGAAATTAGCCTGTCTTCCAGGAAAATGTTTAGGTCAAATATTAAAAATATAATCATTTTAAAATCTAATTATAATTATAACTCTTCAATCTACATTTGACCTCTACATCATACCATATGTAAGACAAAGTAAACTTTAGAGTAACTATAGTACTTTAGTCAGTTAAGATGTAATAAAAAATATAATTAATTTGTTCCTCAATTTGATTGTGCCCTCACAGATATTCCTATCAATATCTGAGCTCTATGAGCTCTATTTTTCAGGTTAAAATGCCTTAGTCAGAGTACAATCTGTTCATTTCATACTACATACAAATAATTTCTGATAATAATTCAATTGTACTTTAAGGAACAGCTTGGTATTTATTCATATTCACGAAATTGACATTTCACATTCTATTCTTATCAGAAGGCAGATGACTCTCTGACTAATAGCCTCATGAAAAATAAAACAAAGAACAAATTACAAGGTAAATTAACAAATATTCTTTACAAATGTATTAATGCTAACCTTATTCAATATTCATAGCAGCTTTATAGACTGATGTATAAAATCTGTATTAAAGCAATCTAATCATGTGTAATATGTATACTGAAGAACTTTGGTAATTCATTTATTATTTTAAATTTAAAACACATAATTATAATAATTATAAATTTAAAATAAATGATATTTTATCCTTAATTTTTTCACTTTGTTTTAAAGATTTTATTTTTATTTTCAGAGAGCGGAGAAGGGAGAGAGGCATAGAGAGACAGAATCATCAATGTATGGTGGCCTTTCCCCTGCCTCCAGCTATGGACCTGGCTGGAGACCTGGCTTGCAACCTGGTTATGAGCCCTGGCTGGGGAATCGAACCAGCAACCTTTGGGGATTTTTTCACTCTTAATTGATCTATCATCCTATCATCAGTTAGTCCTTAAATTTTTTTTTTTTTTAAGATTTTATTCATTATTTTTAAAGAGAGGGGAAGGGAAGGAAGAAGAGAGGGAGAGAGACATCAATGTATGGTTGCCTTTCACCTGCCTCCAGCCACGGACCTGGCCGGAGACCTGGCTTGCAACCTAGTTATGTGCCCTGACTGGGGATCAAACCAGGGACACTTGGGTTCTCAGGCTGGTGCTCAATCCACTGAACCACACTAGCCAGGGCAAGTCCTTAAATTTTATATTTTCGACTATTAATATTTTTAATATTTCCCATCTCAGATGATGTTGAGGATTAATCTCAAATCGTATTAATTTGTGATTATCTTAACTACTCTATATAGTTCTCTGTTGTCTTCAAGTATTAATGTAGCCAGAACTCATGCTTAGAACAAAACAAAAAATAAATAAAAATAAAAAATAAAGATTCTCCTAGCTATTTACTGAAGAACAAATACAAGTGAGCAAAATATATAAAATATATACGCAAGCATACATAGATAACATATGTCTTACTAATATTCAAAAAAGTTTAAAGCACATTAGCATTGTGACATGATCCCCCTTTTAATAATATAACCTTATAGGAAACTACCACTGACTAAATTAGAGTATAGAGAATAATTCAGTCTTTTATTGCTGGTGGAAGAATATATTTTATTGAAACTCCTCTGAGGGGACACAGTTTGGAAGAGTTAAAAGTACTTATATTCTGACACAGAAATTCAAACATTAGGCAGCCACATTAAAATATAAATGTGGATTACCTTAAAAAATGTTTGCAATGTTGTTCATTATAATATTGTCTATGATTAGAGTGAATATGAATATACATCATTTTGATTTCCAAAAGTATCTCAGTTTGTACTTCTAATTATTATACAGTTGCTCTAGTTATAACAATATTTTTGAAATACAAATAAAAATAATCTCCAAATAGAGAGTATTTGTTCAGAAATGTTGACAACCTGCTCAGGATAATACAGAGTAGCTATTAAAATAACTATATGTATAATAAAGTATTAATAATATAGTCTATTATTATTTAAAAAATTAATTACTTTTCAAATGTGCATGTATACAGAGATATAAAGAAATGTCTAGATAATCTCCTTAAAAGTAATAATTGTGGTTAATGAATGATAGATATATAAAAATTAAGCTAGAAGGCATTTTTACCAACATTTATTTTCCATTTTTGCAAACTATTTATTATTTTTAAAGGCTAATATTTTTAAAAAGGAAGGTAGAAGTATGTTTCTATTTTGTTTGCTTGTTTTGTAGATTGGATTCCACATATAAGTGAAGTCATATGGTATTTGTCTTTCTCTGACTGGCTTATTTCATTAGCATAAAAATCTCCAGATCCATCCACGCTGTTGCAAAAAGTAAGATTTCCTTCTTCTTCTTCTTCTTCTTCTTCTTTTTTTTTTTTTTTTTAATAACTGAGTAGTATTTCCTTGGGCAGATTTACCACAGCTTTATTTTTTTAATATTTTATTAATTATTTTTAGAGAGAAGGGCAGGGAAGGAGGAAGAAAGGGAGAGAATCATCAACGTATGGTTGCCTTTCACCTGCCCCCAGCTAAGGACCTGATTGGAGACCTGGCTTGCAGCCTGGTTATTTGCCCTGGCTAGGAATTGAACCAGCAACCTTTGGCTTCGAAGGCTGGCGCCCATCCAATGAGCCACCAGCCAGGGCCACACCACAGCTTTTTTATCCATTCATTTACTGGTGGGCACTAATACTCTTTCTAAATCTTGGTTATTATACTAAACACTGCAATGAATATAGTGGTGCATATAGTCTTTCAAATTAGTGTTTATGTATAGAAAACAGACTGCCAGCTATTTCCCTCTTAGAGGGAGAGAGGTTTGTGGGGATGAGTAAAAAAGCTGAGGGGATTAAGGAAATTTATAAGCAAGGGCAATAATGTGCTGAGCACTGAAGGGAACTGGGCCCTGGCTAGTGTGGCTCAGTAGATTGAGCACCAGCCTGCTAACCAAAGGGTCACTGGTTCAATTCCCAGTCAGGGCACATGCCTGGTTTGCAAGTCAGGTCTCCAGTTGGGGGTATGGACACATGAGAAGCAACCACACATTGCTTTTTCTCTCCCTCTCTCTCCTCTCTAAAAATAAATAAGTAAAATCTTTTAAAAAATAAAGGGAAAGTAAGTGGGGAGAGTTACAAGAGTGTAAAGTGGCCAGAAATGGTAATGGAAGATTTAGGATAATGAACACACAGTATAATATACAGGTAATGTCTTATGGAATTGCACACCTGAAACATATATAATTTTATTAACCAATGTTACCCCAGTAAGTTAAATAAAATTTCTTATAAAAGGAAATGTAGGAGGTTTTTTTTTTTAAGATTTTATTTCATTATTTTTAGAAAGAGGGGAAGGGAGAGAGGCAGAGAGGGAGAGACATTAATGTATGGTTGCCTTTCACCTGCCTCCAGCCACAGACCTGACTGGAGACCTGGTTTGCAACCTGGTTATGTGCCCTGGCTGGGGAATCGAACCTGCGACCTTTGGGTTCGCAGGCCGGCACCTTATCCACTGTGCTACCAGCCAGGGCATGTAGGAGGTTTTAACAATACTGGTTGTGCAAGTATGCATAGTTAGTAGTTAAGCTTACTAATAGATTTGAAATATAGACTGTTTTTCACAAAATGGGAAGAAATAAATTTGCCAAAATAGGTTTGATTAAATTGCAAAAGATGCTAAATACATACTGATGGTTACATAAGGAAAAATGTGGGCATTAGTGTTTGGTTAGCACGGTGTAATAAAAGCAGAGAGTTGATTTAACGAAGATGCGTCAGCTTCTCTGTATGTAATAGTGGAAACTGAAACTTGAATCTATTTGGGCAGCCTTTTCAGACCCATAGGAATGGGTAAATGAGGGACTCAACCAGGAAAGTGGAAATCAGGTGGAGGAAATTGATTTCAGAGGTAGTGCAAGAATAGATTTTGACATTTTTTAAAGGCCTTTTTGGAGATTCGAGAAAAAGATAAACCCAAGACTCACCTCTAGATTTAAATCTTAGAAAGAATCACATAAAATAATGTAGGTGCAACTTAGCAATTGCAATCACATGAATAAGAATGAATTGTAAAGAAATTTAGAAATATATGGCAAGAATAAGATAGTTGAATATGTAATGTTACATTAAAGAGAGTATAGGCTGAGAAATGTGGAACAAAATAGCCAAATATTAAGAATAATAACGACTTGTTTAGAATCAATGATAGAATATGACCTTTTCTATTCCCCACCCCCAAAGAAAAATCCTGAAGTATTTTATTTTCTATGCCTCTGCTTTCAAACTTGAGAAATACCTTAATCTTTAATGAAATAAAGTAAATTGATCAGGTTAGTCACTCACTCCAGTTAATTCAAAGTTCCTCTAAAATCCCCAATGCAGTATTTTCACATGCTATCTCTAGTGCTAGTAATTCTAATAATCAAATATGTCAAATTCTATTTATCTTCATTTAGAGTATTTTATTGTATACTTCAGTGATATTTCTGTCACTTTTTAGGTTTCACTGTACGCAACTAAGAAAGAAGAGGATAATATCCATTCTGAAAGGAATGTAATGACTCATTATTCTTCGTTACTAAGTCTTTCATGAGTCATAATGCTGAGGGAGAAATGAGTAGGTGTAAAGTACAGTAATTTAATCTTTGATTTCATCATTTTATTAGTTTCCAAATCCTTCTGTTGAGTCCAAAATTCCTCTAGGTTATTTCTCTTCATTTTGATCTCTGGCATATGAAAATGCTTTATTCCTCTAAATTTTACTGCCAAACTTTTAATTAAAAACCTTCTAAGTTATTATTCTCAGTTCTTGAATGCTCTTTATGGTAGTAATCACATATTTTAACTTTATTTTCTTGGTCAGAAAATATGGAATTTTTCATTGTAAATATCACAATACATATAATTTGACATTATTATATTTTAGCTGTATTTTTTGAACATTTTTAGCTTTCTACCTAGAATCCCATTTATAGTAATAACATCATAAATAAGGAATTTTGTTATTTTCAAATATATTTTCATAAATGTATTATTTTCTAACAATGGATTCATATACATAGAATATGGTCAAAGCAATATTTCATTAACACTTACTGTAAATTATGTTTTTTATTTATCAAACAATTTGATACTAGGCCATCTAAACATAAAACACCATATAAGTTGTATTTGGTGAGAAAAAATAGTTTAAAATTTTTTCCCAGAAACATTTTGTCATTAAGTATGAATGCAAAATTTCAAATACTCCTATATTAAAGTATCAACTCCACTTTTATGGCTTAGGAAGTTAATCATAGTAAAAATAATGAGATATAAAAAGAAATACAATTACCTCTCTATTAAGGAATAACACAACTATATTTTACCCGAAGGAGTTTTGATCATAGTGTTTTTATATCATTCATATTGTATTGAGAAAAATGCAAAGTATATCTTTTGGCATAGAGTTATATGAAAAATATGTTATGTTAATGCAAATTTAAAAGATAATCAACTATTACAGATTCATAATATAAAGGTCTTAAAAACTGAAAATATATAGAAAACTTAATGATATTGGAGATCTTTGGTGTGTGACTGATAGAAATAAGGTGAGATATGGGAACAAATGATACTTTGTCAAAAATTTTAAATTACCATATAATATTTTAGAGTTTGCATACAAATATATCCTCAGAATTTTAAATAAAAATAAAGTGTAAATTCATTGTATTCTGTTAGTCAACTTTAATGTTACAGGCCTGAGATTAAAATTTTATTCTAGAAAATTTAAAACAGGTGTAATATAAAATGTCCTTAAGAGACATGTATATTAACTCTACATGGAATTTAACCAAATATTTTCATTCTGATTTTAACATGAACCCAATTTAATATGAAAATAATTTTTTAATTATTTTATACTCTCATTAAATCCTGAACTTTTCAATTAACATTAAATTACTCTTTTCTAAAATTATAATGGTAACACCCTCATTGTTTTTGAGCTTTGTAGTGCTATAAAAAAATTTACTTAATCCTAAAATTTTAAAATTCATTATATTAAATATTAATATTAATCAAAACAGGTAAAAATAGTAATACATTTTATAATTTCATAAATTTTATCAACAATATTGTCCCTAGTAATCTTATATCTAATTCAAATAAATCTCTAAACCCAATCTAATAAGTACCAATTTATTTCTCATGTACTTTCAATTATAAATATTTAATATATTATAATTTTATTGTATTTTTATTAAATATAGCTGAATTAAAGCACTTGCATCTGTACAATTTCACAGAATAGAATATAAGATGAATACTCTACTTAAATATTTGTCATTTTAATGTTTACATATTTTTCCTATTTTGTTTATTGAGAATTTTAGTGATTTTTTTCCCCTGTAGAACTTATTTTTAAATGTCACACTGTAATGGCTAATAGGGTGATTTTTTACTGAATATATTGGGATGACATTGGTTAATACAATTATATAGGTTTCAGGTGTATAATTTTATAATACATAATATGCATATTTAATTAAACAATCCTATCTAAACATGTAACTTTTAAAATATGTGTGACACTTGAATAAAATACTCCCTGAGAGCCATTTAATATCATATCTCAGTTTTAGTAAGCATGCAATTAATGCTATCATTTTTAGTGATATTAATACTTTTCATTCATTACTATGATTTCCATTTTATTTATTTTTTAATTTTTTAATTTTTTTCCACAATGTATTTTCTTTTATATCAGCCCATCCTGATTTCCATTTTAAATTGATACTTTTCTCCTTAGTGAGTTATCCATGTTACATTCATATGTCTAATTAATGGTTTCATTATTAGGGTGAAGACAAAAGTGACAGTATTTTGGGTATAGGAGGCATTAAATGCATTATATTTAAATATAGGACAATTACTTTAAAATACTGTTATACAAGGAAAAAGATTAGAATTGTGCTTTATTTATTTTTATCTATGTCAGATAGATATGATCTCCCATTTTTCTTCATAATTTCTAAATGTCCCCATGACTGGATTTAGAATGAGAAACAATGTAGAATACAGAAACAAATAGTTTCCTATTTACTAGGTAATTGACAGAATATTCTTGGAAAGTATGATGACGGATAAAAGTTTAAGCTAAAGAGTAGAGATATCATTCTGCACATCTCCGAACTACACCAATGCTACTTGGCTTTGGATCTGCCTTTGGTTTTAATGCCTATAAAAAATTCTTCACCCTGTCTTTTAACCAGCTGGATGATTTTTCTTGTTTGTTCATAAATAATAGGCTTTTTGAGGGTGGGGAGCAGATCTCTCCAGTACAAGACTGGAGCTCCAAGGAGCTTGTATAGACAGAGAGGCTGCAGTTGACAGAGCAACAATCTATATTTGTTCATGCCTGAAAACATATACATTTAAATGAAGAATATACTTAGTTTCTTAAACCAGCATTATTTCCTTGTTAAGGCAAATTATGTAATTTCTGTAGTTCCAAGTCTTATATCAGTTTCCTAAATAAAGAAACTAAGAATATTTTAGGTCCGTGACTGTTTATAATCACTTGTGTGACTTTGAAGAACCATTTAGCCCACCTAAGGATTAGTTTTCTCAGCTGTAACTGAAATAGTTTGGTTAAATGATCTGTATGTTCATTTCTAGTTCCAAAGTTTTATGATTTTAAAGAATTGATCCAAGAAATTCTCTATGCACTAACACACTGATTAGTTTCTGTAGTTCCACTCTAAGAAATAATTCTTAAAAATATGATCCTTGAACCTCATAAAAAAATGGTCCTTTTATAGGGGATGAATGTGCAAGTCATTGTATAACAAATTATGATACATATTCATATTTTCTTTCCTTAATTTTCTTAAAGACTGTTAGTATATACTAGCTCATCAAATGAGAAAAAGATAAAGACAATAGGATTCTTAAACCCAAACGTATTTTTATCTGTGTGTGTATATATTTCTACAATATTAATTTTGTATACAGATCAATTCCTATGTTTGGAAAAATTTTACCCTTTCTTATTCTTGAAATAAGAGACTTCAGCCCACCAGCTTTTTCCCATTCACCATGACAGAGCAGCAATATGGTTGTAATGAAGCAAAAAATTTCAAATAACTCCCTCCAAAATAAAGTTACACTAAATTTAATGGGAAAGAACTTATGAATTCTTAGGTTATGATACTGAAAGGACATGTATCTGGTTTCTGTCCACTGCTTAGGTGGTTTTTGTTGGACAGGACAGTTTTGAAGTGTTGAATGATGAGACCAAAGAAGAAAGAAAACAGGAACTGGAAAAGAGAAAAACAAGGGATGATTTTGATAATCACATAGTAAGCCGTGGGTCTATTGTTTGCTTGAAAATAATGGTATAGATTTCTGTTGTTTCATGGCATGTTAAAAATAAATCCGTTTTTATATTTTATTGATTATTTTACTATAATTTTATTTGGGTTAGATTTTCAGTAACTATAAGAGTTTTAAATTTCCCAAGTATATAGTTGACCATATACCAGGTATAAACCTTTGCTTAAAATTACAATTGGTTTTCATCAGCTTTCAATTTCCCTGAGCACATGTTTAGAAAAGTTGGCTGAACAATTGTCCATTAGAATCACAACTTTAAAATGCTAGTTTAAATGGCCAAGTAGTCTGTGTAAAAGTACAATAGTAGAAAGAATAATATACATTTATTTAGAGATTATTTTCCAAATAGCCTAGGGTGAAAAAAAATCAATTCTATATTATCTCACATCTTTAACAACTCTCAACTAAAGAGGTGGAGGGGGCACTAGATGAAAAATGATCAAGGAATTAACCAAAGAACGTTTATGCACAACCATGGACATGAACAACAATATGGGGACTGGTTTGGGGAAGGAAGAGGGTGGAATTGGTGGGAGATAGGGGAAGGGAGAGAAATGAGAAACAATTGTAACTGCATAAACCATAAAAAATTAAAAACAATAAAAATACAACAATGAAAATCCAAGAAATTACTAAGATAGGTAAATGTTTCTATTTCACACAACTCTACACAGGTCAGGAGATTATTGTGATGATATAAAAAAAATATGCTTTCTTAGCTACATAAATCTCATACTCCTCCAGGGAAGAACGACATGCCATTATTTAAGAGTTTAAGATCACTATCTGTGTTAGTAATCAATTATTTCTTGACATCATCATCATAATAAATGCTTTGAAAAATCATAAACTATGTTGTACACATTCATAACATAGTAATTTGAGAGGATAGATTCAGTAGTTTTCTAAGTCCTCATCCAGGTTGATAGTACCATGTATCTAAATATACTTCAGAGGCAAAAAACAATATTAATTTTGTATACAGATCAATTCCTATGTTTGGAATTAATTAATTGACATGGTAAACAAATATGCTCTGGAGAAACATGGAGAGGAGAGCATATTAAAGAACGCTCTGTGCTTCATGTGTAACTGTTCCCTTGACTAGTCTTTATGTTCACCCACATAAGTAATATATTTAAACTTCATGAAATAAAATATTTATTTTTATTTACTCTTTATATGTCTGAAATAGAATGTCAATTATGACCAATTTAAAATTCTGAGTTTTAAATTAAATATACCTGAATATGCAATATAAAATATACGGTTTATTTCAATAACCCATATTTAATATAATTAAATATTGAGGAACTATGATGAATATTAACTGATTACATTTAAGAAAAAGAATTATACATGTCATAAGTAATCAGAGAAGAAATTTATAGCTATATTGAAATAGCTATATTGAAATAGCTGAAATCAATTAGCTAAGAAGAATGGACAAATAAAGTCACTAAATTTCCAGCTAAATTAAAAAAAAAATTAATTAAGATGATAAGGTGATAGATCAAATTATTCATATATAAACTACTTTTAAAATAAGATTATCTAAGAAATAAAATAAATGAACAAAAAAAGAAGCAGTCTCACAGATACAGAGAACAATTTGGGACATTTTTTCTTTGTCGAGATTATAAGAAATCATTGGGAAACAGTGTAAGTAATCAAGGATATAGATATACCCTTGATTTAATTAGATATAATTATCTAACTAAAAATAATATGTGCTAATAAAAAATTAGTAATACTCTGTGTGTGCTTATAGTTTTTATCTGACTCTGAAAGAAATGCCAAAAATTATTCAGAACAAAGGGCATAAAAAACATGATTATTGTCAATGACAACACGGAATTAGAGGTAAAAATCTGCAATGTTAAAAAGCAAGTATATGGTGTTTCCCCAAGTATCTTAATGGAGGAACGATTTCATGTCTTTTTGCTATCTTTATTGTAAAGTGCAAAGTATAGTTAGTACGAACTCAAAGAATGAATGAAAGTATGATAAATTAGTTTCTCACCATTTTTTTCCATACTGAAGAAAAATATAATTATTTACTTAATGTATATGATTGGTTTCTTGTATCTGTAATATACATGCCAAATATCTATTTATTTACTTATATATCTGTCTCTCCATCTATTCATCTAGTTCTGTTCTAGAAAATATGTTTATTTCACATTAACAGTAACCTTTGGGAAAGAACATTACTTCGCAGATTGGTTATGTTCCTGCACATCTTACTTTACCTGGAATGCAAGGTTCTGTCAGTTTTTTACATGAAATATTTTCAGGTCCAGATTTCCGGTTAATAACCTTGAAGAATAAGGTAACAAATATCTACCTCTGTGAAAAAAGAACAAGCCTGCTTTCTCAGTGGTGGGTCTGCAAAACTGGGAATTTCTCAGTGCTTTTTGGACCTTAGCATAGGCAGTTAGACAATAATAAAGGAAAGAGTTAAGGGAATCAGACAAAACTTAACCTCCTAGGAAGCCACAGCTTCGCACTCCCCAGGGGATCACAGCAATGCAGCGCCAATTTGAGGGCAGCTGGGAGCAGACTAAGCTAGCAGACATGAACTAAGCTTTGGCAAGGCACACATTCTTTAGACACTGACCTTTGTACTGGGCCTCATGAAAACAAGGCTGGACTTCATTCACAGTGAGATGCAAATGAGTCACTGGAGCCAAACCTCGAAATGTCCTTTCATTTTACTTCTGCAATATACCTTACCAGCAGACCTCATCCTCGCCTGAGGAAACCTGAAAATACTTCTCTCGCAACACCACCAAGGACACTGCTTCCACTGGCAATGGGTCCATTAGCTTCACCCGTGTGGGATTTTGGAGCAACCAAACTGATTTAAATATGCAGATTTACCTGTTATCAACTGTAGTGTGAATATTAACAATCTTTTGTAATTAAATCAGAACACTTTATCATCACCTGGCATCTTTAAAACACTAACAGGCTGGTATAGTATATAGTTTGTAACTATACAGATATCTAATCTCAGACCTGACAAACCTGCTATTTTTGTGGATTTTTTTTCAGCAAAATTGAATAGTAGTTTTATCACTTGACATTGTTATTCATACCATGTTTGATTAAATTTATGGCTTTATTTTATTGCATATATTTGAAAAACATGATGAATGCTATAAAATCAGTATAGAATTGTAACAAGTACTATACGGAGTAAAATATTTTTCTCCTTTATTTATTCTAAGTTTGGGTCTTTTTTTTTTTTTTTTTTTTTTTTTTTTTTTTTTTTTTTTTTTTTTTTTTTTTTTTTTTTTTTTTTTTTTTTTTTTTTTTTTTTTTTTTTTTTTTTTTTTTTTTTTTTTTTTTTTTTTTTTTTTTTTTTTTTTTTTTTTTTT
>PVIW01006404.1:0-54381 GCA_004026585.1 Noctilio leporinus | reverse complement strand
GGCACATAACCAGGTTGCAAAGCCAGGTCTCCAGCCCCGTCTGTAGCTGGAGGCAGGTAAAAGGCAACCATACGTTGATGATTCTCTCCCTCTCTGCCTCCCTCCCTCTCTAAAAATAATGAAAAAAATCTTTTAAAAATTAAATAAATAAAAAACTTAAAAAATATATGAACAACATGATGTTTAATAGTAAAGATGTATACATTATTATATGTGTAGTTTTAGCCTCAGGCTCTGTCTTTATGATAGTAAATTATCTAATTAATTAATCTCTCTGGTATCTTGTTTTATTAGCCCTACAATGCAAGTTATAACTGTATTAGGATTAATAAAACTTAAAGATAAGAGTACAAGAAATATCATGGCATAAAAAATGATGTTGAATACTTCTACAATAAGAACATTTGCATTTCTTAGGCTACTTTAGAGCTTTCACCCCATGAGCCACATGTTATGCTCCCCAAATTCCAAGAATAGGCTATGTCAAAGAACTAGGAGATTAGATAAAGTTTTCAACTATTACAATATATTCTTACAGAACAAAAGATGCTTTTCTTTCTAAATTACTGTGGCTATATGGTGTTTTTCCTTTTTTTCCAAGTGTAAAAATAATAATCTAGATAACATATATAAATTTCTTCTTCATAAATATAGCTGGTGATTCGTTAGGAGGAAACATTTTAATTTCATTTTTGAGCAACACATGATCTCCTGCCAATGTCACATTATATCATCATGTTTTTTTTTATTCCCATTTTTCTGCTTCTCAGAGTTCCTATTATTATCCTTTCTGTACCTGAAGATATGCACTGATAACATTCAAAAATCTATTTAGAGACTCATCACTCATTATATTGAATAATAATAGGTTTATAATATTCCCCTGGGATGTGCCATTTTCAAGCATAAATTCATTAAAAATATTAGCTTAAATCTCACTTTACATGAGATGTTAAACCATTTGTTAATTAAGGGACATTTAAGAAAACAAAATAATCATAAAATGCCACAGGCTGATGTAGGTACATAAACACCATGACATGAACAGAAAGAGCTGAAAGTATTTATACCCAACAGGAATTTGAAGCTATCCAGAGAGTGCATTCCTATTAACATAAGAAATAAATCACCAGTAATGATGTTAAACTGTATAAAAACTACTTCAGGCTTTCTCTAAAACAAGAAGAAAGCTGATTTTTAAATAAAGATGTCTATAGCAAACAGCATTGTGAAAATGACTAATATGTTTTTCTCTTCTTCAAGCTATATTTATTTACTACCACATTCATTTTTCTAAATAGTATAGTAATTATTCTAAGTAAAATAATGTATAGAGAGGAAAATAGCCTCTTTTTCATGACATAATAATTTCACTATCTATTATGGATTATTGTTATTATTATTGTTACCACTCAATATGTATCCACTTTTCCTCTAGTATCACTATCTAAAATTTTCTCAAAGGAATCATTAATTGTACTTGTTTATTAAAATGGTTTAGCTAAGATTTGCTGTACATTCAACTTCGCTGCATGTCTTTCACTGTTGGCTACAACCACGTTACACAAATTCAAGTTTGTAGAGTCATCACTAGCCAATTATATTCCCAGCAAGTTTAGTTTTTAGTTTGTAATAGACTTTAACAAGTGATTATAGTATGTGAAAAAGCAAATATTCAGAAGTATTCATTAGATTAAGTAAATCAACATATCCAGATTTAGAAAAATCTAATCTATCAAACATGTAATTTTTATTACTTGAGTAGTATATAATTGATATAAATATTATTTAATAATTAAGACATGAGTCAATACACACTGATACTTTACATCCCATTCTTTAAATATTGAGAAATATATCAAAAATAAGATACTCATCCCACAGTGGAGGAAGGATCATTTTTTAAAAACCCACAGGAGGCCCTGGCTGGTGGCACAGTGGATAAGGCACCAGCCTGAGAACCCAAAGGTTGTTGGTTCGATTCCCAGCCAGGGCAACATAACCAGGTTGCAAGCCAGGTCTCCAGCCAGATCCATGGCTGGAGGCAGGTGAAAGTCAACCATACATTGATATCTCTCTCCCTCTCTGCCTCTCTCCCTTTCCCTCTCTCTAAAAAATAATAAAAAAAAAATATTTTTAAAAAAACCACAGGAGTCACTTAACCAATGAAAGTACGTACTTGTATATTGTTTCACACACACACACACACACACACACACACAATGACATTGCCTATATCTTTTCTGTAGACTAATATATTCGTATTTTCTGACTGGAGTGTTTTACTTTGGGAGGTGTCTACTCTGCATTCTTAAAAATTTCCACCTAGATTTCAAATAGAACCAGAATTGGTGAATTTCTATGAAAAGGGTCTTATAAATACTTGGCTCAATAAAACATTCATTTTATTCAGTTAAAATAAAAAATGTATTTTTTAAGTACCACCTTGGAAGTTTTCAGGAAACTGAATCCTTCCCTGGAGAAAAATATATTTTCACCTGCTTCCCTTTCTTTAAAATGTTCCTGTGGTGCTTTTCTCAGGCAGACATACTTTTTTTGCTGTATTTATACACCATTCACTGAAAACAAGTATTCTTTGAACAGTGAAGGTAGACATTTCACTTTGCATTGTTCTTCTCTATCTGCCATAAATATCTAATGTGTACATTCTGTTCAGTGCATGGTTTGAAAATGCTTCAGGTTTTCTGGAATAAGGTTGCTAAATAAAAATATTAACAATGAGACAATATGATATTTAACTGTGTTCTGTAAAAATACACTGTATTATAACATATTCTAGACATCCAAGTAAAACACATCACACTAGGTAATGCATTCTAGCTAAGGTTTTCGCATAATCAAATTATTATCTAATCTGACTTATTTTCATTCCTCAAATAACCTTGCCAAACATTGAAGAACAATTTAGAAAACATTCAACCTTCTTGAAAACTGAAGTCATTCTTTCAATTCAGATACTAAATTTGACACCTAAATGCACAATTATTTCACTTTAGTAAGTAGGCACTTAGGCATGAAAACAAGTATGTTCTTAGCTAAGGGTCAACAAGGTAATTGAAATGTGCACTTCATGTACACCTTTTAGTTAACTGGGTTTGATCATTTCAGCCAGAATACACTTTCTGTTATTTCTGTTGTATTTTTTCCATTACCATTTAGCCCCTTTTACCTGCTCCCCCAGCAATTACCACACTGGTTTATGTCCACACATCCTTTTCCTCTTTGTTCAATATCTCCATTCCCTAACCCTCCCTCCCCCTTAGCTATTTTCAAGTTGTGAACTTTCTCACATATATAAAATGTTATATTTGACCAGGTCAAACATATCTTTGAATATTGTGAAATTTTATTAAAACAACTCCTGAAGGACTAGTACAGGAAAAACATAAACATTAAAATGAAAGACTTATTCCAATAGTGAAAAGTCTATTTGAAGAACAGATTTATGACTTGATACCTACTAAATTGATTGTAAATTACTACACATTGTGACATTTTATACCTCCATAATTTTCCATTGTATAATTCAGGTCTCTTTATAGTCCCTGATTCCAAGTAATAAAACATCAAAGCTATTTTCCCATCCTTTCATTGACTCATATTTTTAAATATACAGCACGGTTTTTTACAAGTTGGAGTGTATCCATGTTAGAATTCCTAGAGGAAGATAATTGCCTTTTTTTTCTAATAATTGTGATGATGGTAATGATGATGATGATGATGGCAATAAAAATTGTAATAATGACTTTAACTTAATAGAATTTATACAGTATTGTATTTGAATGATAGTGTGTGCTTTTCTAGCCAAATATGAAGTTTTTTTAAGTACTGCAAATGGAACTTTAAGTGAGAAATTTGACACATATGCTTCTGTTTAAATAAGTGAAGCATTTTTACCATCAATCTAATAAAGTTGTTACTAGATTTATGTATGAATTAAAACCGATTTGAAACAAAGCTTTTTTGACTCCTTGGATAAAATATATTTCTAATTTTTGTCTCTTCCTACACTAATAAAGAAAAATAGATTTATTTATTTTCTGTATCTCAACTTCCCAACATTCCTTTCTTTAATAATATCATAAAAGTTAAAAAAGTATTTTTTATTATTGTTAAAGTTGTAAGTACTAGTAAGCTTTTCTCTTTTTCTATCTAATGTATCTTGAAAAGGTTGAAACAAATTAGTATCTGATTCACAATGACACGCTATTTAAGAAAAGTAATAATGCTGACCAATAATAGTAAAGGTGGCTTTAAATTTTTCATGACATTACCTTATAAGGAAAAAAATTTGATTTTGATCTAGAGCTTAATTTAGATTTTTATGGGAAGAAACACTGAGTTAGAGAAATCTACTCATTCATTCCTTGGCAATCTATAAATAGGCACTTGTAGGATTCAATTATCTAATCGTGATCAAGAAACTCATTAATTAACATAACAAATATTTGATTGACTGACTACCTGGTACCTGAGACAGTACTATATCCTGTCAATAAGGAGAAAAAGTACTTGTATCAACAGGTAAAATGAAATAAAACATCATTTGGCAAAACATTACTTGTGCTTATAAAGAAATACTTATGCAATTGCATATACAAAAATATAATAGTTTGATAAATATACTAACTTTTTAAAGATATTTGGGATATTCTTTAAAAGTATTTCATTTAGTGGTCATATACTGTACTCTTTGTTTCCAATTTGGGGACATTTATTTCTTTTCCCTTGTCTAACTACTCTGACTAGAATATCCATAACAATATTGAATAGCACTGGTTTAAGAAAACATCTTTATCTCATCCATAGAAGACATATTTTTATAATTCACCATGGAATACAATGTTAGCTGTGGGTTTCTCATAAATATCTTTAGCATTTTGAGGAACTACCTTTTCATACATGTTTTTCTTGGCCCTTTACCATGAAAAGACATCATATCTTTTTAATACTTTTATCCTGCATCAATTATGATGATAATGTATTTGTTTTTCTTCATTCTGTTAATGCATTTGTGTTCACTTTTCCTTGTACTATTAATGTAGTGTTTTATACTGATTGATTTTCTTATTTTAAAACCACACTTGCTTTCATAGAAAAAATCCACCTCACACCTGTCAAAATGGCAATCATCAACAAATCAACAAACAACAAGCATTGGCGAGGATGTGGGGAAAAGGGAACCCTCATGCACTGTTGGTGGGAATGCAAGTTGGTGCAGTCACTATGGAAAATAGTATGGAGTTGCCTCAAAACCCTAAAAATGGAACTGCCTTTTGATCCAGCAATTCCACTACTAGGGTTATATCTGAAGAACCCTGAAACACCAATTAATAAGAACACATATACCCCTATGTTCACAGCAGTGCTAGTTATAATAGCCAAGTGCTGGAAACAGTCTAAGTGCCCATCAGTGGATGATTGGATCAAAAAACTTTGGTACATTTACACAATGGAATACTACACAGCAACAAGAAGGAAGGAACTCATAACCTTTGCAACAACATGGATGGAACTGGAAAGTATTATGCTTAGTGAAATAAGCCAGTCAGTGAAAGACAAATACCATATGATCTCACCCATTAAAGGATAATAATGAACAAAACAAAAAATAAGCAAAACAGAACCAGATATATGAATATAGTGAATAGGCCTTCAGTGGGCAGGGGGAAGGGGGTTAGGGGGAGAGGGGAGGGAGAGGCAAAGAAGGGGAACAGTTTAGACAAGAACCTAGTATGGAAGAACCATGGACAAGGACAACATGTGGGATTGACTTTGTAGGGGAGTGGGTTGGTGGGGAAGAGGACAGAGGGGAGCAAAAAGGGGATGGATGTAATACAGCAACAATAAAATTAAATTTTAAAAAAAGGAAAGAAAAAAATCCAACTTTGTCAATATGTGTATAACACTTTATGCTGCTATATAATTTTTTGTTTTTCTTAAAGAGACTCTTCAGCCCAAATCATATAAGCTTTAGTAATTAACCAAGGACCTGAATCTACTAGTAGTAGTATGCTTCAGAAATTCCCCAATGGTAACATTTCAAAAATTCATCCACAATTGAGCAGATATTTTTTTATAAAGAAGTGAATATTTCATTTTTCTTCCAAAATCCACTCCTCATTATTTATTACCTTATTTCATGACCTGATAAACTGACTTATATGGATTACATCAATACATTTATTTTCCTTCTGGCTTTTAGCTAGAAGTGGCAAGTGAGAAATTGAAGGAAAAGAAGGGAAGTGGCCTAAGTACCCTTTCTTTACATCCCTGTGTGTGAGGATCCTTGGGGGTAATTGTTTCACTCCATCAAAGGTCATTTTTCTTGAGGAGATTGACTTTGTGGGATTCTCTCACTCTAGTTCTATAACCTGTCCTTATCTTTGGAACCAAATATCTAGTTAAGGTAATCGACAAGAAAGTGATTTTCAGAAATATGAAAGTAGTGATGACCTTTGGAAAGAAGGAAGGCTATTAGTTGAAAAGGGGCTAAGGAGTGAGCTTCTGATTTGCTAGAATTTGTGTGTATCTTTTGCATGGGCTACGGTAAAAATTTTATGGAATTCATCCAGCTGTATACTTTATAGGTTATGCATTTTTTATTTTCATTTTACATAGATCAGGTTATAATAAAAAATTATTAAAGTAAAAGAAAAATGTAATGTGATATACAACAGTGAAGGAGGACACATATTTTAGCAGTTTAAGATTAGCCACAGAGCCTAAATTCAGTAGGCCAAGAGTAAGTCTTTGAAATCCAGAAAATATAATTTTTTACAACCTATATTAATTATTATTCTATAATAATGGTTCCAATTTTTCCCCCTTTTGCCCTCCTATGTTCTATCCAATCCTTCATTCCCACAGTCAATTTCCACACTGATGTCTATATACATGGATGAGGCATACATGTTCTTTAACTGTGCCCTTTCCCTTTTTCTCCACCATTATCCCCCTTTCTTCTCTTTTCTGGTCACTATTACTCGGTTCCATGTTTCCATGTCTCTGGTTCTATTTTGCTCATTAGTTTATTTTGTTCCTTAGATTCCTCTTATAAGTGATATCATATGGTATTTATCTTTTACCTACTGGCTTATTTCATTAGCATAATGCTCTCCAGTTTCATACATGTTCTCCCAAAAGGTAGGAGTTTCATCTTTCCTTCTGCTGCATAGTATGTCATTGTGTAAATGTGTCACATTTTTTTGATCCACTCATCTACTGATGGTCACTTAGGCTGTATTTTTGCACTTGGTGATTGTAAATAGCTCTGCTATGAACATAGGGTGCACAAGTTCTTTTGAATTGGTATTTTGGGATTCTTAGGGTATATTTACAGCTATAGAGTCATTGAGTCAAAAGGCAGTTCCATTTTTAGTTTTGAAGAAATTCCATACTCTTTTCCACAGTGGCTGTACCAGCCTACATTCCCACCAACAGTGTGTTAGGGTTCCCTTTTCTCCACATCCTTGCCAGCATTTGTTATTTGTTGATTTGTTAATGATGGCCATTCTGACAGATGTGAGGTAATACCTCATTGTGCTTTTAATTTGAATGTCTCTGATGGCTAGTGATGTAGAGCATCTTTTCATATGTTTAAGGGCCATCTGTATATCCTCTTTGGAGAAATGTCTGCAATCTGTATTTAACAGGGAAAAACAGTTCCTTTCAAAGCATCTTATCTTGATATATTTCAATTATGATCCATACCTTTATCATAATATATTCTATATTTATGTATATGCATATTTGCAGAGCTTAGTATAGAAAACAGGTATTTTATAAAAATTATAGGTGTTTCATTTTTTGTGATGTATTAACTAGTTTGATAATTGCAAATAGTAAGTTTTACTTGTAATATGATTTATACTCTAATTATGTCAGTAGTATACATCTATATATGTTGGTTTTCAATATTGTATTTAAACTTTAATTTTTTTTAAAGATTTTATTTCATTATTTTTAGAAAGAGGGGAAGGGAGAGAGGCAGAGAGGGAAAGAGACATCAATGTATGGTTGCCTTTCACCTGCCTCCAGCCACAGACCTGACTAGAGACCTGGTTTGCAACCTGGTTATGTGCCCTGGCTGGGGAATCGAATCTGCGACCTTTGGGTTCGCAGGCCGGTGCCTTATCCACTGTGCTACCAGCCAGGTCTAAACTTTAATTTTGAAGACACTAACAGCAGTAATTTGGTAGTTCTAAATTGAATAGTATATATGAAATTGGGTTTAATATGTTTTCCTTCATAAGCAGTATGACTAGACTTCACTCTGACAAGCTGATGCAGATAAATATGCACATAAAATATAAATAAAATGTTAAACATAGGTGTAACACCTCAAATCAGTAATTATAATATTTAAATTGTGTATTACTTATAGAAGAGCACTTTACATCATAATTCACATACATTATTGCTCTGTATTTAGGTAAAGAACAATCTGATTAGTGCCCCAACAATGGTTCACATACAATAACAGAGTGAAATAAATATAAGTAATTATGAGAACCTGCCTGTGGGATGTTTCTTATGTCAATTCTAATTGAACTGCATATAAATATGTTTTCTATATCTCTGTTCATCAGCAACTTTCTAGTCTTAATCACATTTCTGCATTATGTCTGTTCTCAATAGTAAATACTCTGTATATTTAGTAAATACTATAATATACATGTTCATGTAAGATAAACTTAAAATTGTGGTAAAAAAATTAGAAACAAAGAATAGTTTCATACAGCCATATTTATATTATATTTCTGTATGGCATAAATAGGTGAAGAACAAACTTGAAAATATATCTGCAGCCATTATGTGACAATTAAGTAAATAATTTCTTTCATGTTCAAGATAACTTTAGGAACCAGAAGATATATTCAAAGAAAAATAAAGAACATGAATAAGCAATTGATGCAAGAAAAAGAAGTAATAAATGAAAAACCTTCTAAACTAACTTATCTTTATAGAAATATAAGTAAAACAGTGAGTCATTTTCATCTATCAGAAGAAGACAGGTTTTGAGAGAAAAGTTGCCAGTATAGAGGAAGGCATGGTGAAATAGCCACAAATGCATGACTGATGGAAAGATGGGTTTCTAGAACACTCTATTTAGCAATATGGCCACTTGTATTAAAGTACTTAAAATGTATATACCTTTTAACTCAACATTCCATTTGTGGAAATGTAAACTGTGCATGATTTCATAATTATGTAAAGATTTATGGTTGACTCTCTCATTCAAAGATCTATTTGGAATAACCACAAACACAGTAACAAAGGGAAGCATTATAAATACAGATTGGTTAAGTGAGGTTCATATTTGTATTAATTGTTAGCATGCATAAAATATGTCAGATCTACATGTATCAACCATAGGAATAACTGCATAATACATTTTTAAGAAATTATCCATTTTCTTAGGAGAATAGAAAGTGGAAAGAAAAGGGAAAGGTATTTCCTACAAATGTTATGAGTATAATCTTTCAGCAAACTTATGTTTTCTATGTTGCCTCTAATAAACATTGTAAAGTTATGAAACTTGAAATTTCATAAATTTTAGATTTATGAAACTCGAAATTTTAAAGAGCTTATCTTATTTTTATCGCAATGTATGGAACTTATTCATTCTATGAGAAAATCTCGTGTATGTTGGCTATTTTCCCTTTCAAGTTCTGTATCTGATTAGTATTAATATATAATAAAACTGGATAAAAATTGATGCTCCCTTTTCACACATTCCTTGCCTAATTATTGTGGTTAAAACCTTGAAAACAATATTGAGTAACATTGCTATAAGAAACATCCTTATCTTATCCCATAGAGGGCAGTGTTCAGTACTTCTCTATTGAATACCATGTTAGCTTTGGGTTTCCTTATCAATACCGTTTAGCATGTTGAGGAAATACCCTTTTATTCTTAAGTGTATTCCTACCAAGAAAACATAATTAATGTTTTTTCAAAGAGAAGAACAAAAATAGTCAGGGCACTTAACCAGGTTACAAACCAGGCCTTCAGCCAGGACTGTAGCTGGAGGCAGGTGGAAGGTAACCATACATTGATGCTTCTCTCCCTTTCTTTCTCCCTCCCTGCTCTTCTCTCTGAAAATAGTAAAAATAAAATCTTTAAAAAAAAGAATAAAATAGTATGTGAAATGGCTGATCATGTTCTTAAATTAGACTTCATTGAGAAATGTTCATATATCTAACTTATTATTCATAGCATGCAATTGGGAAACATCAAGTTAAACATGACCTATATGAGATATATGTCATAGAATAAATGGGAAAGTTTATGAAATATATTCATGATACTAGTTAAGATATACTTAACAATTGCTAAATGCCAGAAAGCTTTGTATGCATTTGATTATTCAATAGTCACAAAAAGCCAATGTATTGATTTGGTTATTACCTCCATTAGACAACTAAGAAATCAAAAAAGTAAGAGGGGTAAGTAATTCATATAATCACAAAAATGAGAAATGGCTAAATCAGGGTTGAAAGTAAAGTCTCTCTGACTCTAGAAATTGTTTTCTTAATTATGACAATATACTATTTATAACAAACCAAATTTATGCTTGAAAATAGAAAATGCATTTTAATGGGTAAATATGACTCAATAAAATTCATTAGAATAAACTAAGTGGAAAACAAGGCCACTTCTTATGCAGAATGTAGAAGTAAACTTAAAAGAAATGTTAGTTTCTGCTTCTGGCTATGGCAGATTGGCTTGCTTCAGACCACTCTTCTCTCTGACAATAATGAGAAACTTTGGATAAAAAGGAAAAAAATGAGTTCAAGACATTACACACTTAAATATGAGAGTCTATGTAAATTCCTCAATCTTTCATCCTTTGCACATGGAAGTTGTGGTGCAAAAATTATTACACATGCTAGAGCACTGACTCTATACTTATAATTACTTATTGGGTATAAAAATTGGGGTAAACAAAGATGGAATCAGAACTAGGATCTCTCCATCTCTGCACTTGTGTGTGTGTTTCCATGTAGATGTGTGAGTATGTATGAATGAATATACAAGAACAGGCTTAATGTCTAAATCTAGTGGGTGGGCAGGAGACTTAGAAAGTATGAATAGCAGTATCTTCTGCAACTCATTAAAAGTTTTGTTCTTTATACATATGATTATTATATTCATTTATTTATCTATTTATTTAATAAACACATTTTAATACATTGTGCCTCTCTAATTGGTTTATTCTAAGTTTCTTTTTCTTATGTGGATGTTTGGATAAAGAACTAGGCAGGGCTCAAGAAGTAAGATGTCTCTTACTAGTGGTTCTGGTGAATGAACCTTGTGATAAATGTCAGAAAATGTTTATTTTTGGTGATTCTGATATAATTGTTATGAAAGAAACCTAAACCTGTCTATCAAGTGAAATATACTAAACATAAAAAAGATGACAATATAAACCAAATACAGTGACATAGAAGCAAACAAACAGTGGAGATATGAAGTAAAATCTATGCTACTTCCATGTACCTTCTATAGCCTGTGTTTGGACAAGTTTTTCACATTTAAAAAGAAGATTAAAATACTTGACCTCTAGTAAAAGGTACTTAGAAATAAAATAATAAGCATCTACATACTCCAAGTTCAAGTGTAATATCTTTGATAAAAGTAAATAAACAGATAATTATAATAATGGAGAATAAGTACAATGGAATAAGAAAGAAAAGGGAGAGTAAATTCTTAGTCAATGATTCAGAAGGAAATGGTAGAAAAATAGAAGAAAAACAATTTTAGAACATAAAAACTGAGCATATTTCTCATCAGATACAGAAACAAATTCTGAGACTATAATGAAAGTATGCTTGCATACATCAAATTATAATGTGACAAACAATTGATTTTTAATGTCAATGATGGATATCAGAAGATAATACCTAATAGAATTATTTTGAGACTATAATTATGGTAACAACTTTATATATAATTAATCAATCTTTTAAAAAGAGCATAAATAGTATTTCAAGTAAATAAACCTAGACAATGAGAAAGTAATAAGAAATAATTTTGATTAAAATGTTTAAACAACAAAAAGCTGCCAAGAAATTTGGCACTGATTGTGTCATTAAAGAATATACAGTTTAGTAAAGTTTTCAGGAGAGATTTGAAAGAGTGTTAAAAAATGGAAAATTACCAACTTATGTCATAGAATATTACACATATAAGAGAACACTATATTGTTTTGTAACAAATTTTTTTATAAAGTTTAACTTTTATAAAGATCTCTTGGTCCACTTTTAACATTAAGCACTGATTTACTCTCACCTTTAAAAGTAGGATTCACATAGGTCCATACATTTGGCAAAGGCTGGTATTGACATCAGGTATTTTTTTTTTTGTTTTTAAGACTTGATTATTTCCAGAGAGAGAAGGGAGAGAGGCAGAGAGGGAGAGAAACATCAATGTATGGTTGCCTTTCACCTTCCTCCAGCCATGGACCTGGCTGGAGACCTGGCTTGCAACCTAGTTATGTGCCCTGGCTGGGGAATCGAACCAGCGACCTTTGGGTTCACAGGCTGCCACCTTATCCACTGTGCTACCAGCCAGGGCAACATCAGGTATTTTTTTAGCAGGAAAGTTTTCAGATGTTTTTTTCAACAACACATTTTAAGATCAGATATGCATAATCATTGCTACTGTTAAACTCTCTTATCATGACTTAAGGAAATAATATAAATTACACTGAGTTACCACATTGACTAAATTATTGTTTATATGTTGCTTATATTGAAAGCAAAGCATTTTTCTTTATTTTAATTGGATTTGCTTTAATAAGTACAGTGTGGGTGTGATACTGTAAGGTACTTTATGCACAGTTAGGACATTCCAATTTTTGCTGAAACTTGGGAGGTAGGCAAAAAACATGTTTTGAAATGTCATTGATGACTAATTAGGTAGAAAGAATTCCAAAGAGATTTATCTCCTGAGGTGATTATTTACATCTCAGGGTAGGCTGAGAACTGGGAACTTGAAGACATTGTGGGTTGTAAATCTGGACACAGTGGACTTATTTATCATCCATGGAGTTAGAGTAAGAAGTTAGGATCCTTTCCATTATATATCCAAAGAGATTAGTTCTAGAATAATACAGTATGTAAACAAGTGTTCAGATGAATTTTGTTCAGAGTTCCTGTCATACAGACATCATATATGTTGCATGACATTTATATTGCATTACCTCCTGTGAAAGACCTGGGGAATGGTGAACCAATAGTTATTGTTTGTTTTAAATAATGCACAATGATCTACTCTGCTATAGCAACTTATGAGACCATTTGGTATAATACTAATAAATATAGATTTAAAAATCTTAATAGTGGGGGAATTTGAATAATAATCCACATATAAGCTAGCTAGGTTTAAAAATGTAATGTTCCTTAGTATACTCATATTTTGAATCATACCCCTGAATTTCTTGAGATGTAAGAATTTTGCTAATGAATTACCTATAAGCATGCACTAATTTGGCATACTATTCATTAAATTGGCATACTCTTTTTTCAGCTTAGTTGAAATACCATTGAGATCTCTCTCTCTCTCTCTCTCTCTCTCTCTCTTTCTCTCTCTCTCTCTCTCTCTCTCTCTCTCTCTCTCTCTCTCTCTATATATATATATATATATATATATTGTTTGTTTGTTTGTTTGTTATTGTGGCACTTCCTGGGACTTGTAGTGCTGTAGCATGCAATGTGATTTAAGGAAGATGGCATTGAGTGACAAAGGGTTGAGTTATTCGTGTTTCCTGACCATAGTTGCCTGTGAAAACAATTTTCCTGTAAGTTCCTTCTGAAGATTAACATAAGATAATCACTGAATTTAAAAACAACATTTAATGTGCTCTAGTTATAAAATACATTGTTATATGCTGAAACTTATCTTTAATTATCTCTGCAATGTGTGTGTACACAAGTTTATGTATTTGTTTTTTATGTTCTAAATAACCACGTTCCTATATTAAACATCATAGACATTCATATTCACCTGTTTTCCTTAGTTTACCTAAGCCAAATGAGGTCTAACTTCAATAACTCTTTTTTCAATAAATTAAGAGCTAAAGTATCATACCTTGATAATACTACTTTTCCAGGCTAGCCCCAATAATAATACAATAATTTGTACTATGATTAAAAGGCTAAGGATAGTTCCTAAGTTGGTCAGTTGGCCAATCCAGGAAGGGTGAAGAATAACAGTAGAGAACCTGAATGGCATGGCTCAGTTGGTTGAATATTGTCCTGTCCAATTCCCAGTCAGGTCAGAACACGTGCCTGAGTTGCAGGGCCTGTTCCCCCACTGGGGTTCATGTGGGAGGTACACATGATGTCTCTTTCCCTCTTTCCCCTTACCTTTCCCCTATCTCTAAATATGTTTTTGTGTTTTTTTTCTTTTTTAAGATTTTATTATTTCCAGAGAGGAGAAGGGATAGAGTGAGAGAGGAAGAAAAACATCAATGTGTGGTTGCCTTTCACCTGTTTCCAGCCATGGACCTGGCTGGAGACCTGGTTATGTGCTCTTGCTGGGAATCTAACCAGCAACCTTTGGGTTCACAGGCTCGTGCCCTATCCACTGACCCATCAGCCAGGGCCCAACCAGCATTCTTAAAACAGAATTCTCCAATTATTCTTGGGAACTACCAACCACCAACATTACCTACTATAGATTTGGTCTCTGTGCTTTAATTCTAAAGTATTTGTCACAAATATATATCAAGAATCTGTGATCAATATTTTGGTACATAAAGTTTAACATAAAAAGAGAAGAAAATAACAATTAACTTTGAAGATAGAGTAATAGAATTATTCAATCTAAAATTAGACTAAAAAAATAAATAGTCTCCAGGATCTGGGAGATTATTGCAAAAAACTGTGATGTTCATGTCAGACAGAGAAGAAAAAGTGGGCAGCTTTGAACAAATATATTTGAAGAAATGGCAGAAAATATATTGGCTTAAGACAGAAACCCACAGATTTTAGGATATAGAATTCAGCAACAGCATCTATCAAGAGGTTCTAATTGAGATTTATAGAATACTCCACAAAGAAACAACAAACTGTATATCATTCTCAAGTGCCCACAAACATATACCAAGATACAATAAAGCAAACCTCCAAAAAGAGTAAAAGAATGAAAATTATACTAAGGATATCTCTGACCACAGTGGCATGCACCTAGAAATTAATAAAACAAATTATAAAGTCAAAATATTTGAAAACTAAAATGCACACTTTTAAAAAATTTATAGGCCAAAAGGGAAACTTTAATGAAAAAAAAAAATTAATACATTGAACTGAATGGTGGAGGTGGAGGTTTTTATTTTCCTGGTCTTTGCCACCCCTCCTCCTCCAAACCGTCTAGTGAATCTGACAGAATTCCACATGCTGTGACTTGAGTGTGTGGTGGTCTTCAGAAACAGGTACCTGCATTATGCCAACTGTCATAGCAATTGTTTCCAGCTGGCCTGGGGAAGATCCAGCTGTGTGGTGTAGGATGATCACAGGGAATATTTAAGAGAGAACAACGTTTTATTCACACTTAGAAAACTATCTTGTTAAACAGCTGTCTAATTCAAAGTTTAGGAGAGGTAGTTTTATCTATTTTAGAAAATTTTTAAAGTAAGTATTCTGTAACATTTTAAGCAAGTTTTAACATTGAAATTAACAGTTTTAAAGATAATATAAATTATATATATATGTTTTTGCTTGTTTTGCCAAATGGTTGATTTAAAATGGTTGAACATAAACATTTAGTATTTTGTATTTGAAACTTCAGATATGATTAGTACTAAGGAGAATGTTATAGACTTAATATTTGTGTCCCCTAAAATTCATATGTAAACATCTAATCCTTATACAATGGTGTTTGAAGGTGGGGCCTTTAGGAGCTAATTAGGTTATGAGGGTGGAACCCCTGTGAATTTAATTAGTGCCCTTATAAGAAGAGGGTGGGGAGTGTTTCTACCATGTGAAAATACAGTAAGTAGACAGTCTGCAACACAAGGGAGGACTCTCACCTGAACTCAGTCATACTGGTAACCTGACCTGGCATGCCCAGTCTCCAGAAATGGGAAAAATACATTTCTATTATTAATAAGCTATACAGTCTATGATATTTCATAATGCAGCCTGAAATGAAAACAGAGAACACTTTGCAAAATAAAAAAATAAATAAAAATTGTCTTGAAAAAATAAATATTTGAATTTAAAGGAATGCAAAATTCATGTTAAAACTTGAATTATCATTCATTTATAATAGCTATACAAAATAACATAGCTTTGAATGAAAATGTTACTGATTATGGGCCCTGGCTGGTGGCTCAGTGGATAGGCTCCAGCCTGTGAACCCAAAGGTCCTGATTCGATTCCCAACCAGGGAACATAACCAGGTTGCAAAGCCAGATTTCCAATCAGGTCCATAGCTGGAGGCAGGTGAAAGGCAACCACACATTGATGTTTCTCTCCCTTTCAGCTTCTCTCCCTTCCCCTCTCTCTGAAAAATAATAAATAAAATCTTAAAAAAAAAAAAAGAAAATGTTACTGATTATATTTTTTAAATGCACAAAGAAGTAAGGTCAGAATCTTCGAAGTTACCTGAGATTTCTACATTGAGACTCATTTTATTAATTGAATATGTCTAGATTCTATGGTAAGAATTATGTTTTAAAGATAAAAGATATATAAAATATAATTTATGTTTCAAAAAGTTGATAAAATGTTTGAAGATAACTTTTGACCATGGTGAGATGCATACTCTTGAAAAAAATGCAAAATTACAACTATAAATTCACCATATATGCATAACAATTTTAATAGCTAAACACAAAGAACTCGTTCCTATCTAACATAAAGGAGTTTGTTTTTATAAAATGAGAAAAAGAGAAGCAATGTCAAAAAAGTAACAAGATCATTGTACTGAAAAGGAAAATAAAATAGAATAAAATAAATTATATATGGTATTTTTCAGTCAATCCAATAAGCCTCTTATTCAATAACTGAATATGCTATAATAAAGCATTATATTTTACCTCTGTATTTAACACTTATAGCAATGTTTCCTACAAGTGCATTAATATTTGGAGAAGCTACCACTCATTGATCCTTTATATTTAGCTTATTAAAACTCTATCTGTCTCTCACATGGAATTCTTTGTATTTTTTATCCTATCTATCAAGTAATTTTGTAGCTATTCTGGACCTATATGTGTGATTTTTGCAATCATTTTGTGAAATGTCAAATCTTTTATTTTAATTCAGTTCTATTCTGGTAAATGTGACCAAGATATTTATGTGCTAAAATTATTCTCTGGAGACAGGTTTCCACTTTTTTAACTATAAGTGTTTCTGTTTCGCAGATGTACTGCCCTTCCTACCCTTCTTGTCAGCTTTAGAGGATCACATGCTTACTTTTTGCTAAATATTTGATACTTGTTGATCCAAAAAATAACAATAGATATTAAAGCCTTTGACATTGAGAGCATACATAGAAATGCACATGCAAGTTGAGTTTGAACAGATTTTGGAAGTTTACCGTGTTGGTAATTTCTCTCTGCTCAAAAAAAGGGAAGGTTGCCAGTTGTTCACAGACTAGTCTGTAGTCAGAGCAGCAAACTTGTAACACTGAAGATAACATACTAAGTCAATAGAAAGAACTGCAAAATGCTTCAAAGACTTTTTTCTTTTGTTATTATTTCTTCAAAATAATGGTTATGGCATTCCAAAGTAGTAATGTAATTGTGCAGCCTGTGGTCCAGCGCTTTTCCACTACATACTGGCATCACAGGAAGATTTATGGGGAAGGAAAGAGGTTTTTATGAACAGGGTACCCAATTTGAGGGAATTGGGCGCATTCCTGCTCTGAACAAAAGGAAAGAGGTTTTTATGAACAGGGTACCCAATTTGAGGGAATTGGGCGCATTCCTGCTCAGAACAAAAAAACCTCCTTGTTCCCAGAATGAGTCAGGTTTAAATCCATGCCCAGAACTTCCCCATTACTGCTTATCTGTAGCCCGAGTTGTGGGTGTGAGGAGCCTCCATCCGTCCACGCTCACTCTTCCTCTGGTGTCAGCCACCCTCACCTCACAGTACTTTGCTTTCTTTCTCCCCCAGGACCTGGGGCGCACTGCCACGTCACTCCAGAAAGTCGTGCAGGGGAAGCTCCCTGGAGCCGGGGTGCTCGAGGCTGCCCGCGTCCCTTTGGCCAAGGAACATCCCAAGGTTAAGCCTCCAGACTCTGCTCCCAAGCTCTGCTCTTGGCTTTAACAGCGGAGCCCGAGGGCTGGCTCGGGAAAGCCGCATGTCCCTGTGCAGACCGAGGCTTCCGACCTTGGGAGGAGGCCTAAGCCCTGACTGGTGCCACCTGTGCAGAGAGCCCGAGAGAAGGACCTCAGCTCGTGCTCTGTGGTAAACTCCCCTCCCAGGTTCTCACGTGCTGGGTGGGTGTCTAGCTTACCAACCAGTTGGGCTAATGTACACCATGTTTGTCTTTGCCCCTCTTCGGGTCACCGTTTTGCATAAGGGGTCAAGGTCTCCAGCCGCTAGTAGGGGCATCTGGTTCCTGCTTTGACTTGCTGACCTTCACCACAGGTGTGTGATTTAACGTTTTTGGCTGTTTTTCAGCCTCGCACAGCCTCGTTAGGAGGTCCCTTCGGCTGGGTCACAAGTTGTGTTGTTTCCTTTCCCTGAGGATACAAACATGCCTCAACTCCAATTTTGATCCCAAGCTGCCCGTTGGCCCTGCCCAGGCGCTCAGGGGACCTCCTGCCCCTTCCTCCTGTGCAGCAGCCTAAGCAAGGCAGGCTGGCTTGTTTACAGCAGCCTGGAGGCAACCTCCTTCTATTCCCCTCCCTTCTGAGGAGCAGGCTCTCTCAGGTTGAGGTTTCTATCCGCTTGCTCCCCAGCAGTTCTTGTCACCCCCTGCCAGGTTGGGGATACCCCTCTGGTCCCCAGTGATTCGGCCTCACCACCCTGTTACAGTAATATATAACACTGTCAACAAGTCTCTTCATTCAGTCCACTCTTTCATCTGACATTTAAGTTTAGACGCTATAAAGAGGAAATACATTTCTCTCTCATTAAGGAAAGTACACTTACGAATGGGTTTCAAAATATAATGATTTAAGTACTTTAAGAGTTTTAAATGTTTAAAACTTTAAATATTTTAAGTACTATAATGTTGGAAAGGCCTTGAGGAGCTCTTGTTACAACTGACAGATCAAGAAGGGAAATACTCTGGATCTGGCTCTATTACTTGAAGACTCATCTATGTTACACCTTTCCGTAGCTGGGGCCTTCCCATACCAATTAGCTTAGTTTATTTAAAAATAAATTAAGCAGCTATTGGTGTCTTGCAAAAGATATATCAAGAATGTCAATCAATCTTTATGTCATTTACAAAATATATGAAATAATATAATACTATTTATCATCTATTCCCAAATTAGCTAGCTCAAGGGTAAAGAAAGGGGACACAAAATTATATTTTTTAATTTATAAATAGCCACCTATTGATGTATATAGAAATAGTGCCTTATTTTTTAATGTTTCCAGGTGGGCACTTTTATCAAACATTCTTTCTCATTAAACATTTTGCTTATTATGGAAAATATAAGTTATGTATACAAATGGTAGTTATATTAATTCTTATGAGTTTCAAATATTTACTGTTTATTCAGTTTTAATTAAGCAGATTCTAGTCTTCTACCTTTTAGAGTTAGGAAACAACATTATCACTTTTTCAGTTCATCAAAAAGAAAAGATTATGAAATTAGAGCTTCACAAAATTTAATGGGACATGTATGCAAAAGAGAAAATGAGATTATAACCTTTCTCAATAAATAAGATAGCTGTCCAAAATGTTAGACAACTTCTTAGACACTGAAAAATAGATTACTTAAAAATAGGTAATTCAACTTGTTAAAATAGTGAAGTATTAGTATAGATTAACTAATATGGTCATTAATTAGTCCATTTAAATAGTTTTCTATTAAATAGAATAAATATTTTGTGATAAAGTATGGCTGCAACACCATTTTGTTATTGATCTTTTGTCTCATAATCATCAATTTTATCACATTAAATGAAAAAATGATGTTTTTCAACTTTAATAATTTTGTACTTAATATGTATAAATAAGTAGAAAATTAATAGTTATTATATGTCAGCCATTTTCTGAATATGAGTTTATATGATTATATATAAATATTATCTATCAAAATCTGGAAAAAACTAATTGTGGTAGAAATTATTAATCATATTCAAAGTGTAAATGTGAGGCTTAGAAAGGCTAGTCATTTTCCCCTATGCATTTCAGCAAACTATATTATATCAAGGCAATGCAACTATGGAAATAATATTTCTCATGGAAACTACATGAATATACAAGAGAAAATTGGAGCCAAAAATTTACTGATGTATTTGGAATAATTCTTAATTGATTCCAGTGTTTCATTTGAAATCTTATTTATGTGAAAAAGGCTATCTTATATTGTGATTACCATCAAAGCTTTCTTTTAATGTGTTTTAAAACTTCAGAAAGAATGGCCCAGTTGAAGCCTCCTCTTATATTAAAACTGACAGGTAAGAAACAAAATTAGCGCTTACTCTTTGGGATTTAATTCATGAACAGCCTTGAACATCCTTTTCACTCTCTCTGAATTCATTATGAGAGTTAAATAATGTATTTGATTACAGTCACATTGAAAACCCATTTTGTGTACCACCTTGGTGAGTATTTTGCTACTCCTTCATTATCAATGTAACTCATGTTTTGAGTTGTCTTTCCCATAGTAGATGGAACTTCATCAACTAATGTTTGAGTCTAGTCCTCCTCAAGGCTAACAGTTAAGCAGAATTAGTATGATCTCTGCCAAAGATAAATGGCTCATGTGGGAATAAAATATTCAGTTTTTACTCCAAAAGGACCATGTACCAAGTAACCAAGTCTGTCATACACTGAACAATAAATTACAATTTTGGGAATTTGGTAGGCACAAATTGTGTGTAATATAAGAGTAATTTTTTAAAAATCCAGACACATTTACACAACGCCTCTTACAATAAGAATGTTGAAATAACCTGAACATTTTTCCTAACATAAAATTCAAATAGGAAACTTGCCACTTGCTCTTTACTTTATAAGTTTAGGAAGTATTCAACTTCATAGCCTCCCTAATTCTGAAAGAAAAGGAGCCACCCTACCCAGGATAAACACTTTCCTGATTAACTTCCTCAAATAAAAACTTAAGAACAAAGATTAACTGAAAATTAGTTGGCCTGCTAGAAAGAAGAGGACGGGTTTAGTCAAGGAACTAGTACAACAAGGTGGAGATTGACAATGGGAGAGAAGATGGGGGTAGTGGGGCAAGGGAGAGCAATGGGGGGAAATGGGATGACTGTAATAGAACAATAACAAATTAATTTGGAAAAGAAAGAAAAAGTCTTAGAGTTAGCCATTTCATTTATTTTGATAAAGTAGATGCATCAATTACATCTTTGGAACAAGGAGACTTGTCTTAATAGCATATCTACTTGCTTGGTCGCTCTACTTTTTCCTTATGTCACCCCCATGAATAAATGTCATGAGTGTTTGGTGCTTATTGTGGCATTCATGAAAGATTTCCTCATAATAAAACCTAAAACACAAGCAGATAATGTTTAGGTCTTTATCTCTGCTTTCTTAGCACTGGTTTCTTTAAGGAAATCAGGCATACTTTGATTTTCATTTGAAATTTAATATTTATTAGTAGTGTGATCTTGGAGAAATGACTTACTTTTAATGACACTTGGTTTTCTATACCAGTGAAGCCTTAATGATATTTAACCAAAAAAAAAAAAAAAAAAAAAAAAAAAGATTCTTATGAGACTGCATTAACAAAGCATCTGTAAAGAACAAATCAAGAATATTTCTCCATTGTCCACTTTATATGCTTGGTATATCATTATTTACACTTCAATTTTAAATTGTAAATCTTTAAATGACAGAGTTGTAAGGAGAATTACTTACCTCCTTTTCTGTGCTCCACAACTTTATCATATCATGAGAAAAGATCATGTTCAATTTATTAGCTATTCTCTGAAGTTAATACCTAGTTCAACATTTGATAATGTTATTAGGACATATCCAGAAGCTGCAAATATGTCATCACAAAGCAACATAAAATCTGATAACTAACCAGTTCTTATTAAAGATTCCTTAATCCCAATGTGTAGAATTTCTTTTTCTTCAGAGTTCAGCAACAGTGGTTTCATAGAATAATCTTCAGAGTCATGTGAACAGGTTTTCCTCACTCCTGGTTAGTAAGCATGTGCATAAAAGTTCACATTCACAGAAGTTTACAAAGACTCCCCTTTGTGGGAAACATGGGCTGTGGGTGCTATCATTATTGGATATTGTGTTGAAATGCAAAACAAAATTAAGTGGGTAAAATATAATTTAGTGTTGGGGAACTAGACTAAGCTTTAAGTTCAGAAACTTAGAATACCTGCAGTAGAGGCAATAAGAAGAGGGACATAAATCATTTCTTAGCATTGTGCTTATTTCATCATGTTTATTACCTAATTTTAGAAAAAAATACTATTGGAAGAGAGTCATCTTAAAACAAGTGGTGGCTGAAACAAAAATTTTTAATAAATTAGATAAGAATTTACAATAAAGGGAAAGGTAGATAATTGAAAGAGACTATTAAAAGTTAACCTTGGGCCAAGAAATGAAATGATCCCAAATGTTTTATGACTTAAATCTGAGCTTCCAAATACTGATTAGCTGGCAGCTCTAGAGAGTTTAGGCTTAGTCTATTTTGTTTTTTACTTTTTTAAATTCATTATTTGTAGAGAGAAGGGCAGGGAAGGAGGCAGAGAGGGAGAGAAACATCAATGTATGTTTGCCTTTCACCTGCCTCCAGCGAAAGACCTGGCTGAGACCTGGCTTGCAACCTGGTTATGTGCCCTGACTGGCAATCAAACTAGTGACCTTTGGGTTTGCAGGCCAGTACCATTCTACAGAGCCACCAGCCAAGGCTGGGCTAAGTTTTTCATCTCTATTTCTTCAGTGTCTGCTATATATTGCCACCAAAACACATGTCAGTAAATGAAAATGTGTGTAATTTTACAGAAATCAATCAAATGTTTGTTTAATGTTATTTTTGATACTCTGTGACAAAGAGAAACTAAGTATAGTCTGTGCTAAATACTATATCTTGCAGGGTTACTTTTCAAATGTTTTATATACATAGATAATTAAAATTTTTTCCTAACTATAATATGCTTAATAAAAATTTCTATGAAGAGTGAAATAAAAATATACAAATTCTACTATTCTGAGCAATTAAAATGCCCATCTTAATTAAATTTGTGTTTGGCTTTGAAACTTGATGTTTTTACTTTGACACAAAATTTCTAAGTAAAAATTTATTTAAGTATATGTTCATAAATGTAATACAATATAAGTAGAAAACTGTAAGACAATATTTTTTCTATTATGATGATATTAGCATTTAAATAGCGAGTTACTTTGGACACATTATTCTTTTGGAATTATATGTTAAATTTGTTCCTTTACATTGTGTTTCATTAGGATGCAATCACTTTCTTAATAATTACAGGAAACCCAGATTTCTGAATTTTGAAATCACTAGTAATTGATCACTTCAAATGAGAACACTGCTGTTATGACTAATGAATGAATTGTTAATGTTGATAATAGATGATATTTTGTACTGATAGAGAAATAACAATGTATGATGATTTATCATCTGGTTCTCAACAGGATACTGAAATAATCAAGATGATTATATCTTAATTGCATATTTCCTTTTTACATGCTTTAACAAAGTTTCAAAGCATAAAGAAAGATATTAAAATTCAGTTATACAGGTATGGTATATGATGAAAACTTTCTATTTCAAAGATAAATGAATTTAAATTATCTACAGTGTGAACATTTCTGGCTGCAAGTGCTTGTGAAATAATGAAGTAGTTAATTAGAGGACACATCACTTCTGTTTCTCTGGGAACATCATCTAGGGCTGTTGTATGTTTCATCAATAGAAACGGTGATCTCAGGATGCTCTTCACCTCATATTCTACAAAGAGAACTTGTGACTATCAACTAAACACATTAACCTCAAAATGCATGTGTATGTCACTGATTCTTTGCCTTATACACAAATATTCTATTCATGTTTAGGTTATTTGGGTACCCTTGACCATTATCAACACTCTCCTAGACAAACCTATAAAGTAAATGTGTAGCAAATGATTTTTAAATGAAAGTTTTTTATGTTTATCTTAACCTCCCTCACTCACCAAAAAATAGTCATATATTCACATTTGACTATCTTTCCCCCAGTTACTATCCCCATTACTAAATGGAAAAACACCTTTGTCAGGAGTTTTATCTACCCATTAATTTATTATCACTATCAAATAATAATCCCAAATAATAAATATTTACCTTTTGGCTACCTAACCCTACTTCTTGTTCATAATTGTGCAACCTCCAAAAACGAACACTGAGAAATAAATTATAATGAATGATTAAAATCCTTAAGTAATATTTTTGCTTATAGCTTGAATTTTGCTCCATCTAACAGGAGAAATGCAGTTTTATTTTATTTTATAACTATTTTTGTTTCTATAAAAATATTTATTACTCAGGTTGCAAGCCAGGTCTCCTGCCAGGTCTGTAGCTGGAGGCAGGTGAAAGACAACCATACATTGATGTCTCTCTCCCTTCCTGCCTCTCTTCCTTCCCCTCTCTCTGAAAATAATAAATAAAATCTTTAAAAAAATATTTATTACTGTCTACTTAAAAGTTGAAAACCCTAGTTTTAGACCCATCTAAAATGTCTTTCTACTTTTATTTTCCCATTTGTTCATCAAAAAATATATATATATATAAATTACTTTCTTCATTCTATTCACACTAATAGCAACAATAACATTTAAAGAGCCACCAAAACAATCCATACTTACAAAAGATTGGAACAAGGGGAAAAGTAATAAAAATAATATCATATTAAAAGTTTCATATTTATTTTTGTTTTTAATAATATCAAAGTATTTTTGAAACTATTTTCATCTTAAGGTTTTAATACACAATGAACCTCAGAATTTGAAGATATGTTATGTTTTGTCCCCAAAGTCAAGGTATATATTTTCCTTGTTGATTAATAAAAATGTATTATTTGTACCACTAGGAGTTATTGAAAACTTCAAAATTCTTCTCAAGTATATTTTTATGTTTTTCTACCTCTCAGAGAATCATATTTTAAGTGTAAAGGAAAGAATAAATTTTCTTGTATTCTCACCTCTCCAAGAGTTTTTCACTCTGGAAAGCATAGAGGACCTTCATAAGTGGGAATACCAAAATAGAGTTGAATAGCTTCTAAAACTTTATAAATAAATCTTTAAAACTTTAGCTAGTAGAATTTGCATGGTGGTGGTGGTGGTGGTGACATGTGTATGTGTGAATGTTCCATAAAGTGCTACAAAATTATTTTTAGTGGGAGCTCATGAAAATACTACCTGCAAGCGTATAGCTATAGTATCATTATAGCTATATGTAGAATTTTAACTAAGATACTAAATTTCTTTAGTATACATAATAATGATCAACATTACCAGCATTTGGTGCTTGCATTGTTTTGATAGGTTTTCATGCACTATAATTATTCATATATTATAGATACAAACCTTGAAATTAAAAAAGAGAATAAGAATCATCTAAATCACACATTAGTAAAGGAAAAATAAGATAAATACTCTGAATTTTCTCCAATGCCTGACTCTTAATCATATGCTACCTCTGTAAAAGTCTTGCTCAAAACAAATTCTACAAAGTAGACAATTTAGAGTTTGCAGACAAGAAATAAATTGAGTGTGTGCATGTGTGTCAGGTTTGGGGCTCACTTCTTTTGTTTCCAAGAGATTTTTGTTGAGCTTCATATTGTTTGCTAGGCCTAGCATAAATTTTAAGTCAATGAAAGGAAAATCAGATTCTATTCAATGCTCTTACCTTTCAAAGATTTTAGTTCAGTAGGAATTCTACTATGGTTTAGCTTAAGTGTTGAGTCATTATTCTCTCTGATTCAATAGTTATATTTCAAGGAAATTAAAGTTTACCTCATTCAGTCAAGAAATATAAACATGAATAATCTGAGATACATCTGATACACTAATAGTTTAGGTATAGATAGTACAAAAATACTCAGAGCTTGTAAATGCATGCTAAAACTACATGTAAAGATATATTCATATAAAAATCTAAAACTTCAGTCTTAAAACATGACAATTTTTGCTGAATTTCTCCCACTCCCCACAAAACCTACAGAAAAAATATACAGTCAACAATATCTGGAAATGGTTACCTTTTGTAATTCAGTCAGAAAAAATAATTAGAAAATTACAAAGATCACATTTTATTTTATTCTAATCATGTTTTGCTGAATCAATTGATAAAAACACTATTTGGCAAAGTGAGGAATAATTTTACACACTATCACTTAGTAACTTGAACAAGTGCAACCTCAAACCCATGGGACTTGGCAGTGATTTATGTAAAGCAAAGCCTTACCAAGTACATTTGACTTTCTGAAGGACAAAGTTATATAATATGAAACTATAAATAAAACAAATAGGAAGGTGATGTAAAAATTAGTAAGGACAAATAAATAATAGCCAGCCATCCCATGTGGTTAAAAATAAGCTACTTAAGAAAATGAGATTCAGCAAAGATAATCAAAGTCAACGTGTGGTAAAATGCACAGAACCAAGAAATAATCAAAATATACATATTCGGTGGGGAGAAAATATTTGGAAGGAACAAATGCCAAGAACATATGGAATGATGGTACACAGGGCATTAAGTGAGAGAAGGATGTACTGTAATAGAGATTGTTTAAAATGGGTAAAAGCCTAAAACACCAGTAAACTTATTTTTACCTCTTACTCTGTCCAAATATGGGCAGATTGACTCTGCCTGCCCTGCCACCTGCAACCTGCTTCAAAGAGGAAATGGTCCCATCAGCCTGGATTTCATGATTTTGAGATTTAACCAAATGGTCTCAGCAGGATTTTAAAATAACATTCTGCTGTGTTCTACTCCAAACCATTAGCATGTGGTTTATACCTATTTGCATTTCATTTTCTCCTTGCATCCAACTTCTTTTAATTTTCTTTGTTCTATTTTCCTTTGTTTGGCCTTACATAGATGGTTATTTCGGATGTCTCTGCTGGGCTTGGATTACCCTCACATTGCTACTTGCCCTATCTATTCTTAGCCACGTTTCATTTAAAACTTCATGTATCATTCCCTAAGAAAACTTTATTTCATGGCTTTTAACAAAAGTAGTTTTAAAGATAACTATAAACTGTTATTTTGTAATTTTATTTTTTATTATTAAAATAACAAATATAGTAAAAGAAAAATACTTCAATAAACAATGGATCTGAAATCCATATTCAATAATTATCAAATTATGTTTCATTTTTACTTCCACTCATTCCTTATCCAAGCCACTTGTATGGAAGCCAATCCTCTACCCAGCCTATATCCAATCAGTGTTAAAATTTATTCAATCGTCTTAATGAATTTTTAAACAACTTGATTACATTTCAATGAGTCATCATATAATACCCAATTAATTGATTAGTCTCTTATGTTGGTTTGACATGTTAAATAATTTATATTCCATATTGTAACTAACTTTAGACAGCTAACTCAAAATAAAAATAGTTACAATATTTTAAAAGGCTGGTGTTGAACACTTTTCTTCCAAACATTTTACTAAATGTATGGACAACATTTTGGTTGGTTTTTAACATCAAAATTATATTTCTTCAGCCTATTGTTACTTGCAATTATAGAATTGACTTTCAAATTTTCCTCAGTGATATACATGAAAATTACATTATCTTCCTAGGTTCCAGTGTTGTTAAAATGAAACAGAGTTAATGATCGCTAGAAAAAAAAATGATACTATAGCCATCCTGTTGATTTAGAAATCTTTAGAAATTCCCTTCAGGAATCCTTGAAAAACAGTGTTTTTGTTGTTTGGGTTTTTTGTTTGTTTGTTTTTATTTTTTAAACAACCATGCTTGATTGTTTCAGAGTAGCCACCTAATTGTTTAGTGTCCATAGGAAGATAGTTCAAGATGCTTTTAATTCTTCCTTTCCAGGTAAAGAACTTTTATTTTCTATTACTCTGAAGTATGGAGAAAGGTCACATTATCTTTTTAAAAAAATCAAAACACTTTATAATTCCCATATTTTTTATTGGGAAGTGTTCAGTGACTGTACTTCTATTATATTGTAATTTAAATAGGGTTGAAGAGGTAGAAAGGGGATTAGGAATCTAAGTAACTGATTTTGATATTATATAGCTACATTTTTGCTGTGATATTTTGCATGAATTTCTTGAACTTTGGATATCTGTTCCATCAGTTTTATAGTGA
The DNA here is from genome assembly GCA_004026585.1 of Noctilio leporinus. NCBI lineage: Eukaryota > Metazoa > Chordata > Mammalia > Chiroptera > Noctilionidae > Noctilio > Noctilio leporinus. The sequence goes on along the minus strand of PVIW01006404.1, from coordinate 25,885 downwards.
GTAAAATATTCACATTCATTAAATGACTTAAAAGTACATGTCTATACTTGTAACACAAAACACTAAATATTATAAAGTAATGTTTTATGAATCATTATTCTGGGGAATACAACAAACCTTAAGGAATCCCCAGCTCTAGAACTCTGCTACTAAAAAGATTACATTATTGAAACCCTATTATGTGTCAGGTTTGTTACTGTCTTTTAATGCATGTGCAGGTGTTTATGTGTGCATGATTTGATTTTAAGAATAAACCTATAGTGTTAGAATTTTGAGCCTCATTCTACAAATGTGAAAACTAATCACAAAAAGTTTAGTTGCTTCTCATCCACTCTCTAAAATGTCAGCTTTTACTGGCCTCCTTCACAGTGGTTTAATAGAAAACTTGGGATTTTAAGAAAACTTTATCTTTTGAGATATATTATAGTGACTGGGGTTTTGGTATGATTTTGGTCATAAACACATAAAATGATGTAAGACATCTGTTTCCAGTTATGACAGGGTACCTGGGACCTTAATAACTTTTTTAAATGGGCAAAAATATAAACCATTGTATTTAGTATTATAACCAAGCAAAGAAACACTACAATATTGTTAGAATATATACTCAGTAAATGAACTTCAAATGATTTTGGGCCTAAATCCGGGAATAATTTCCCCTTTGTGGCACAGATGGCCAGAGTTTAATTAGAGTGTTTTGCAACTTTGGAGTAGAAGTGCCAGAGATCTGAGTGCAGGACAGCTGAACCACTTGGTATTTGTGGAGTAGGCTATGTAAAGACAGGAGCAGTACAGAGTGGATCTCCATACCTCCAAGCATCCCATGAGTTCCTGTCTGAGGACTAGACTATGTATGCACAGGGTGTGTGTACATATGGATTACCAGAGAGTATTTACTATAGTGTTACAAGTATATAATAAAAGGTCTAAAACTCAAACAATGTATAGGAAAGAGTGGAACGCCATTTCATCCATAGTGTAGGCCATTAACACCTTAAGAATTTAGCTGAGGCACAAGAAATGTCTCACGTTAAGGTCAAAACCACACTCCAGTCATTCACACTCTAGATTTACCATATCAAATCTTAAACAAGCCCAAAAAAACATAGGAGATAGAGTTGAGTTTGGAGTTTGAGGGGCTTGTGAAACATCTTGCATCTTGCCTAATGTATAAAATCAAGCCTACAAAAGTTCAAGGTATTCACTCATCTACTGATGGGCAGTTCGGCTGTTTCCAAAACTTGGATATTTAAATAACCTGCAACCAACATAAGGGTGTTTATTTTCTTTCAAGTTAATCTTTTGGGTTTCTTCAGATAAATAAAGCTGTGGTACATTTAGACAACATAACACTACACAGCAGTAAGAAAGAAGAGCATCTTACATTTTGCAGCAGTATGGATGAACTTAGAGAATATTATGCTAAGAGAATTAAGACACTCAGCGAAAGAAAAAAAAACCCACTAAACTAATGAACAAAATAGTACCAGAAGCTTAGATACACACAAGAGACTGACAGCTCCTGGAAAGGAGGGGAGGAAGGGAGCTGGATGAATATTGAAGGTTTGAACCAAAGAGCAGTTATGCACAACCCTTGGGTACAGACAACAAAATGGAGATTGATTTAGGGAAGGGATTGGGTGGGTCTGTGTGATAAGGAAAAGGAGAAATAACTGGAAATGTAATAGAATAAACAATAAAAATAATTAAATTTAGAAAGTTGAAGGTAATCAATGAACACTAGGAAGAATCCCTATTTCTAGGAAAGAGTGATAAACTCATAATCTCTGTAGAAACTCATGAACAATGTCTGATACACAAAAATTACTAAATAGGCAAATAAAGAAATAGAATCCACAGTCAAAAGGTAAGAGAGAAAAATAAAACAAACATTGTCAATAGAATCCAATTAACTCTTGATTCATATATTGACTGTATATGTATGAGATTTTTAAGACAGCTCTTATATTCAAAGAACCAAAAAAAATGTGCTCAGATAAACAAAGAATTATGTGATTATAATGAGTGATTCCATTTCCCAAATCAGAATTGCTGAGATGTTTCTAAATAAAGACTGTAATGTAAAAGGTCTGGTGTAGCCAGAGAGGAGAGAGAGGGAAGAAGGGAGATAGTAAGAGACAGACAGAGAGAGAGAGAGAGAGAGAGAGAGAGAGAGAGAGAGAGAGAGATCAAAGGATACAAACTACTTGATTTCAAAACCTTTTTAATCAAGAAGTATGGTATTAGTTTGAAAAATAAAATACAAATTAATGAAAAAGTATAAAGAGTAGAGAAATAGGAAATAAAACATGCATATATCATTTCATCTTCTACAAAGGAAATTCATTAGAGACATAATTCTCAAGTAAATCATTTTAAAGTCTATTAAATAATAGATCTTGTTTTATCTCAGCATGTACCAATATCTGTTCATAAATAAAATACTAAATCTAAAGTCCTAAAATTTCTAAAAAAAAAACCAAAACAATGTTTTTACAGGAAAGCAATAATTTTGCATACAGAACACATACATATGAAAAACAAACTCATCTTTAAAAGATTGTATTGTGAAATATTATGGTAAAATTGGTCTATTAATAAGTTTGCTTTTCAAAATATAACTTTGAAGAAAATCAAAAGGCAAGCAGCTCAGCAAAAATATTTGCAGTAAAAATATCTCTCAAAGAACTAGTATTAAGAATATATAAATAACTTTTTCAACAGTAATAAGAGGACAAACAACCATAAAAAGTACCCATAAATTAGAACAGATAGTTCTTTTTAAAAATATGTCAAAATGACAAGAGCATATATGAAAATAGTATCAGCATCATTACTCATCAAATAAATAGAATATAAAACAACAGAAGATGACTTAAGAATAAAACCCAACAAACTACTGATACAGACAACATGAAAGACTCTCAAAAAGTTTATGCTGAGCAAAAGAGGCTTCTATGCTGGAAACGAAACATCCATGCTTTATCACACCATGTATACTTTGTAGAATTTTAGAAGCAACAAAAACTGCTGTATAGTGATGAAAATGAGATCAATGTTTTCCTAGGGTGGAGTTGAGGAGAAAGTTGACTGCAAAGGAGCACAAGGGAACTTTCTGAGGTTAAAAAAAAAACAAAAAAAAAAACGTGTTATATATCCTAATATAAAGGTTGTACTCACATATATCAAAACTTGAGCCACACACATTTATAATGTGCAATTAATTGTATGTGAATGTATACCCAATAAAGATGAAAATATAAAGATGACTTGAGAATAGATGTGGTGATCATGAATAAAATGATATAGTACTTTGCATTTACATAGGCATTAACCTTTCCATTTCCATTAATATCTACCACAACCATGAGGAATAGGTACTTGATTTGATATTACGAATGATGAAGTTGGAATCCATAGAGGTTCATTTCTCTCAAAACCCTCACATTGTTGCAGAACCCCCACCTAGTACCAGGATGTGTCAAACTTACATTTATAAATCACTCACATTTAAAACTGTTCAGAATATGTACATTGCATTGTTTACAAATTGTTTCATATCCCTTTAAGTCATTTTCCAGGTCTGCTAACTATGTGTTTGTCTATGTAGTTATTTCATACTCATTTCTTTTTCCAGGGTGAGTAATGACAAAACTGGCATTTGAAAATATAAAAAGATGTGGAATTGGAGAGAGTTTTGATTATGAAAACAGCAGCTGAATACAGTAAAGAAACTGAAGGTGAGGTGTGTTTGATAGAAAAAAATACCTTGAAGAATCTTAATGATTGATATGATTTCTTCCAGCTTGAGAAGTAGCATGTAGTATATTTTGAAATTGAAGTTATCTTGTATTTGATATGCATTCCACATTACTGTGCTGTGAAGTTGCACTTCACTATTAAACAATGGGAGTATATATTAACATCCTGGCTTACTCAAACATCATCATCAAACTCCAATTCTTCAGCTCACAGAACATGTCTGACAGGTAAAAATTTAAGAATTAAGAAAAGTCATTCTGTGCACCTAGGTGGTAGCCTACACATTTGCCATTAAACTGCATTTTTTTCTAGTGAGTGGCAACAGTTTTATAGTAATAGAAGTCTGATCCATGACAAAGTCAAACCATTTTGTCACATTTTATTTTCACTTCCAAATCCCTGACTGTACTACCATACCAGATTAAGTTACCTGTAAAAACATCTGCCTTAGTAAACAAAAACAGATATGATATATTTATCAGAATTATCACAATATTTTTTGTTTATTTATTGATTTTTCTCTATTTAACCTAGGTCATTAGTATGAAACAAAGTTCATTAGATAGCATTCACATCTAATTTCTTGGCTTTTAAAACCTATTCTTTGCTAAGACACACGTGAAACACCTGGGGCACCTTCAAGTCCTCAAAAGAGGTAACTTACTTCAAAGAATGTACCTGGCTCTGAAGGATTAAAGCATACGTTTTTGCTAGTATTTAGAATTGATGGAGGATGTGGTAGAAGGCAAAATATCACAAGTATCAACGATTTAAGATTGTGAAAAGGAGAAAAAAAGAATCAAATTGTTCTAGTTGGTCACATGCAAAAGAGTGTTATATTTCACATTCAAATCAAGGCCTATCTGTCTAGCATTTTTATGTCACCAAGATTTCAGAAGCACCTCTAGTCATAACTGTTAGAAATAAATAAGCCATAGCAGATCACAGAGCTCATCCTATTCCATAGCCACTTCAGTTTTCCTGGAGCAGATGTAGGAATGATCTTAACCAGAAGGCCAGAAGAATACTCCATTTCAGGATTCATGACAGTTATTACAATTTCAAAGACAGAAACAAAACAGACACCAATAACAGATGGTCTAAAAGTTACTGTGTGCATTTTATGTACAATTGCACTAAACACGAAGGTATAATTGAAATGACAAGCAGAAGAAAATGGAATATTAAAGCTAAGATTAGATCACTTTGAATGAATTTCTTATTTCAGAGTTCCATTTACTTGAATGAAAATGTGAATATGGTGCATTATAAATTGATAATTTTCATGATACATTTAATTTTGTAAAATATTTTGTTAACCCACAAGCTACCTGTTTTATCTCAAATTATATAAATTTCTTTATGTTTTGTATATTCTATCACTATTCTAAACTTTAGTTCTAAGTCTCTAAATAGCAAATTGAATGCCTAATAATTTTTAAATGACATTTAAAAATTCATTTCTCTTAAATTAGAATCACAATTTATATGTTTGGCTACTGAATTTAAGCTATCTGTATGTAGTTAAAGGAACCCAATGTAGCTCCAGTACACCTGGGACTTACGCAGCTCATAATTTGGCAATAAGGATTTTCTCCAACCCCCACATCCCTCATTTTCCTTGAAGCAAACTAGGTATTTATACACTTCTCTTACCATTCTGGTATCTCTGATTATCAGACAACCAAACCCACAACCAACTTTTACGAAAGTAGATCTCTAGTTCTAGGCTAAGTCATTGATATTGTCTAATACCACAACCTGAAATGTCATTTAATAATACTCTTTTTTTTTTTTTTTTTTTGGTTGTTGATGGTTTATTGATAAAATATTACAGCACAGCAGAAGTATTCAAACAGCTCCACGGGGTGTTTTGAAATTCATCCCAACTGTAGGCTGAGTGACCTGCAGGTTGGACAGACTGCCAAAGTCCAATAGCTTCAGCATCTCCTTGGTGTCAGGATCAACTTCAATGATCTCCTGATCCAGGGCTGAGACCTCTGGAACATAATTATCTCTCCTCTCTCTCTCCTCTTCCTGCAGCTTGATGGAGATGCCTCTCACGGGGCCCCTCTGAATCCGCTTCATCAGATGGGTGACATAGCCCGCTATCTTGTTTCGGAGCTTCTTGCTGGGGATAATGGCGATCTCCTCGCACACGCGCTTGTTGGTGTGGAAGTCATTGCCCAGGCGCGTGTAGTACTTCTCGATGATGACCCGGGCCGCCTTCTTCACGGTCTTGGTGCGAACGCGGCCCATGTTGGCGGGTCCCTGGTGAAAAAATAATAATACTCTTGATTTTAAGAAATGCATGACCAGTGATTTCTTCATAAAGAAAATAAACTAGAGAGGATCTTAGGGGGAAGAAAATGAGGTAAGAATCTAGAATGAATGATTAAGTTAGACTGACAAAAATATTTAAGTAAACAATGGTGAAATATCACCATCTCTAGAGAGAAAAACATACTTAAAACTCTTCAATGAATAAGATTATACCTTCTAGGCAATTTATTTTTATTTTGCCTATAAGGTTTTTCTTTCTTTTCTCTTTTTTTCTTCCCTTTCTTTTATTTTCTCTTTCTTCCTTTTCTTTTTTCTTTCTTCTCCTTCCCTTTCTTTCTTTCTTTCTTTCTTTCTTTGTCCTCTTTCTTTCTTTCCTTCTTTCTTTCTTTCCTTCATTCATTCTCTTTCTTTCTTTCTTTCTTTCTTTCTTTCTTTCTTTCTTTCTTTCTTTCTTTCTTTCTTTCTTTCTCTACCTAGCATCATCATCTACCTAATCTATATTTTTATACACACACATATTTTCAATCTTGTCACCTGGGTTTTCAAGATTACTATAGTTGACACAAAGTTCAGAGATTGATAAGGGACACTAGCACTAAATTGTCACTAATAGTAAGTTGATATCCTTACCTATCTGGATGAAAATAAAATTTATTACATTTCCTCTATTTTTTATTTAGAATATATATATATATATATATATATATATATATATATATATATATATAAACACATATTTGAAAATATGGGTACATAAATATATGGAAACACAAGTTTCTGACTTTAAACATCCTAAGCATTTAATTCATTCTTAAAAATTTGTTGACTATTTTATCACATTATATATTGAAGTGCATCTTGATAATCAACATTTGAGGGAAAACAAAAAGAAAAAGAAAATTTAAACCTGTCCTTTAAAAATTGTTTAATGACCCTGGCTGATGGGGCAGTGGATAAGGCGCTGGCCTGTGAACCCAAAGGTCGCTGGTTCAGTTCCCAGCTAGGGCAATGACCAGGTTGCAAGTCAGATCTCCAGCCAGGTCTGTAGCTAGAAGCAGGTGAAAAGCAACCACACATTGATGTCTGTCTTCCTCTCTGCCTCTCCACCTCCCCCTCTCTCTAAAAAATAATAAATAAATCTTTAAATAAATAAATAATTAATTAATTAAAAAAGTACTGTATCTTATTTAGTGTCCGGTTTTTATATATTTTATTTCTGGGTATTAATTTCTTAATATAAAAACTTAAAGTTGAATTTATATCATTTAATTACATTTAATGGTATCTGACTTTATGTTCCTATTGAAATTCTGTAGTAATATATTATTTGAGTCTTTCAGATCATTGACTTTAAAATTTAAGTTAATGCTTATAGGCATTAACTTTCTTCTTAATGGAAGAACACACCTTTTAATTATATATACACTGAAAAACATTACTTCCCAGATGGCTACACTTGAACAAACACTTAACTAACATCTTAAATATTTTTAACTAGAAACTATCTGATGTCTTGCTAGTCCATGACTTTTCATTAACAAGGACACAATACCATGAGCCGCTAACTAAAGATAAATAAAATAATTAAAATAGATTGTAAAATACTGAGTATTTCCCTTGAACCAAAAAGTATGTTTTCTGAGTTTTTTGTACAGTGTTCTTTTAACTCAGTATTGCTTTTTTTTCTAGAAGTGGTGTCTGCTTTCCTATCCCTCAGTGAAACTCTTAAGTTTGAGAGAACAGCTCCCTAACTTTCCGGCTAACTGTGTATTCCCCAATCCAATTCCCTGTTGATAAAAGTGTAAAGACAAACAGATACTAGTAGACTCTGGCCAAATTGGCTTTCCACCCCATCTCAGTCACTATTCCCCAGTCCTTGTTCAGGAAACTGAAATTCATCTTTGTCAGGATTTTATCGCCTCTTATCCCCATGCTCTGATGTCCAAAGTATAATGCATGTATTTTCATGATCATAAATTACAAATTTCATTTAATAGGTTTTGGGTTTTGCTTGCTGAAATAAATGGTTTGTTTAGCACACCCATAGATGCTAAACAATGCCTTATGGTCTTATTTTGTAAAATAAAACATAAACATAACTTTACACAGATGTTTTGATAGAAAACCACTCATATGTTTTATAATCTAGTAGGAATCATACTGGGATTCTGTTGCTTTTTTTCATTGACTTCCTGTACTTTCTAAAGTCATGGTGGTAGCCTATCTTTCTCATCTAGGTACGTGTTACATTTCCCTCTCTCATCTGAGTACTAGTCTCTCACATTGAGCTCACGTTACATTTCCAACCACCCAAATATACACACTTTAACAAAGCTACCGGACTCTGTGTCATCCTTAGTTAGGAGATAATGACTTTCTATCATATCACATCCTAAGGTTACATTAGAGTATGGATTTTGATCAGAGAAGATATCACCACGCTAAGGGAAAAAATTGGGTTAGGGTGAAAATAATCTCACTTGTTTATGTATAAAGTGCATACATCCATACAGTACATATCAGATACACAATATAACCCCATTTCTTAGGGGTTTGACTGGTTCAAAATCTAAAACTGTCTCTTAAAGTATGATAATGAAAAAAATTGAGAAACACTAAGTTACCATAAATACTTGTGCACAATATTGCTTTTTATGTTTTCTCAGTTGACCAGCTCACAGGCTTGTCAGTCATCAGGACATGCTTATAGTCACATATTTATTATTACGTGGCTTCAAAATATCACCATCATTTGCTTTGCCCTAAAACATTATCAAAATTGCAATTGATTCAACTAGTTTTATTTTTAGATTTAAGAATGATTCATTCTGAATTATGAATTTAATCAGGTTTATTTCCTCTGGACAATTAAATTAGTTCATTGAAAATATAAAAATGGTCATTTCATCATAGAGGCTGGGAAGCTGGAGACAATCACATGAAAATGAAAATAAGAAAAGAAATATCAAGTCAAAGGGGCTAAAAGAGGCAAGAGAATAAACCATAATAGAAAGCAAGCATGAAAACCTGCCTGGTCAGAGGAAAAATGAAGAAAAACATTTAACTATTTAAGAATTCAGAAAAAGGAATTTATAGGGCTAAAACAAAATGTCCTTACTATGAACTACTTTTAGGGACTAAAAATGTTAAAATGTTAATACATCTTTAAAATATGATTAACCCATAAGTTATTTACATCATCATCATTGATTCAAGTAGAATAATGGTTCTTGTCATAAAAATTTTGGGACAAAACAGGCTAACCAGTTTTGGCATTGAAATATAAATCTTCTGTTTATCTAAATTGGGACTGTTGGAAAAACTTTTGATATTATATTGAGTTCCTTCTTGAAGACAGCGAAGAAGCACCAGGGACAGTGAATTCTAGCGACTCTAAGGCAGATGCTCAGGCAGCTGTGCATTAAAATGCTGGCCAGTCCCCAGGTGGAGCGTAGCATCATGGATCAGGAGGCAATCAGTCTTTTTTTAATAAATTGCTTTTATACAGGGTTGTTCTTAAATTATCCCATTGGGAAAACAAGTCTTACACAGTGAGGGAAAAGGCCATATGATAATTTCTATAGCACAACCTGAGACTCATTTTTGACATATAATTTATTTCTTCCTGACATGATGATATTTGGAAAATTGCCAGAAACCACGGAACATGTGCATTCAATATAGAAAAGACAGCTGCTAGGATATCCATTTTCATTGTCCCATCAGAACTGAAGAGAAATCATCAGCCATCATTTAGTATGTAAAGGGCAGAAACATATGTATATTTTTAAGGAAGGAAAACATCACCAGGATTCAAAGAAGTTGTGTTCTCTTTACTATTGTCCTTGCTGAATTTTTTCTACATTGTGGCTATAAGCAATTCACAGCATTTCTCTTTAACTCCTTTCCTTCCCTACCTCAATCTATCCTGCAAGGAGCTCCACAGTGCATATCCTGAATCTCTTACAAAACTTGCAGTGGCTCCCACTTCATACAGTGTTAATTAAAAGTCTTTGCTGACACTTGCCACCCTTAGCATGCTTATTATCTATTTAAATTTATCTGGCATTTTCCCCTCATATAAAATTTTGCTCAAAGTGAGTAATTTACTATTTTCTGAGCCCATATCACATAGTTTATTTAATACTTCTTTTCAGACTTATTTCCCTTCATTTTCAATGTCTCCCCTATACTCTCTTTTTCTGACCCATCCATCCTATTCTCACACTATCAGCTAGAACCTCTTCTTTACATGGCATATGTAAAATGCCAACAGACATAAACAAGTAATGTATAACTATTAATTTTATTCCTTATCTACTACTACCTAATTTTAGGTCTTGCCTATCTCTAAAAATTTGTAAATTGATTATGTTTAATAATCATGTTAATCATTTTAGAGTAAGCACTATAACTTTCTTAGTACTGTAGTTTACATTGCCTAACAGAGCCTGTCTGGTAGATAAGGAGAATTATAAATACATGGTTAATTGAATTGAAATGGCAAGTTACTGGATAAACATGGAAGAGTATATGCTACTTTTGGCTTGTATCACCTCTTCCTTGTGAATGGTAATGAAGAAACAAGGTCATTCACATATTTATAAACATTTGGACCTATTGATTCTCCAAGAATGTGAAAAATGAAGATACTAAAAGAGGTATTTTCTTTGAGCTTTTTGGAGTTGTTATAAATCCTATACTGACATGATTTTAATAACAACAGAATCCACTCAATTATATTTCACCTGAAATAAGAGAGAGAAGTAGAGTTTACACAGAAGGAATCAGAATACACTGGGCTTGGTCAAAATGGAGGACTTCACAGAACCTTCTGTCTGAGGGCTTCAGGAAATGACTGTAGGCAACCTAAAGAGGAAATGACAGAGGGTCTTAAAGAAAGAGAAAAACTCAATTTGGCCATCCAAGCAATAAAGAGGTTTCAGTTAGAAATATCAGAATACACAAAAGTATAATATGGTAGTGATCCTATAAATATGCTTTCTACACTTTGTAAAAAGAATCCAAACTCAAACTGGTTTTAAAATAAGTACATTGGGCCTCAAAAATTGTTTTAGATATTTGCTCATTTATTTTACATTATCTATATATTTTTAAATTACAATTTACAGTCAATATTAGTCTGTATTATTTTCAGATGTACAACATAGCAGTTAGAAAGTGAGCACTGGTTGGTGGCTCAGTGGATTGGTGCTGGCCTGTGAATCCAAGAATCACTGGTTCAATTCCCAGCCAGGGCACATAACCAAGTTGCAAGCCAGGTCTCCAGCCAGCTCCCCAGCTGAAGGCAGGTGAAAGGCAACCATACATTCATGTTTCTATCCCTTTCTTCCTTCCTCCTTTCCCCTGTCTCTAAAAATAATGAAAAATATGTTTAAAAAATAAATAAAAAATAAAAATAAAAAAGTCATGTATTTTACAAAGGTGTTCCTCCAATGTTTCAAATTTCTTTGTTGTTGTTGTTGTTTTATTCCTGTTATTTTATTAATAATGCATAAATGACTCATAGACAGGCATCAGGAACTTGATTGACCTATCTTAGCTACTTTTGCAAGAACTGTTTTTTATTTTGTCTAACTCAACTAATGCTTGTTCATAAGCAGGTTAAAAATATCATCAAATTCCTTGATTTAGCAGATCAAATGTGTCATCACAAAACACACTTATTTCCATGGCTTTGCTCTCCTATCCAGCACGATGATTTTAGACTAAGACCAGTTCACTGTATGTTCAAAAAATGTATCAGAAGGGTTCACTCTTTGTACAACATTATATTTAATATAAGCTCTATTTACCTATGATTGTTTTTCCTTTATAGGTTGATTTTGACCTAACATTCACTGTGCCTTTTTCCCCTTTGGTTACCTGCTCCTAGGACCAATGTCGAGGCCTTTCCACACTCCTAATCTACTCACAGGGTGTGTATCAGCAGCAGTTAGGGTTGACAAAACTGAAAATCCAAATGATTCTGATTATCCTTCAGGTTTGAAAATTACAGTTACATAAATGTGCCACTCATACATTAGTGACATGGGCACTGTACACATATTGATTCCTGGCATCTGATAATATAATTCATCTTCATTGTTGGAGCACCTATCACTTGATATATAGTATATTCTTTCTCATAATTTTGAGTTAGAAAACACAATCTCAGAGCAATTCTGCCAAAAAGTCTGTTTTGTTAAAAGATATGTAAACTTCTATTTTTAACTTCTTTATTTTAAGTTCAGGGTTGATAAAGGATCAAGTTCAGATGAAAGAATTTATTTATTTTCTATGATCTTTTATATTTCCCAAGTTCAACATAAAAGTTCACTTATAATTGGGTCATTTTAACATGTTATGGTTTATATTTTCAATAAATTACTATAATTAAATTGAAAAAAAAATGCTTATATTTATATGGCATTTAAAATGTATTCATCAGGGCCCTGGCTGGTGGCACAGTGGATACAGCACTGGCCTGTGAACCCAAAGGGTGCTGGTTCAAATCCCAGCCAGGGTACATAACCAGGTTACAAACCAGGTCTCCAACCAGGTCCATAGCTGGAGACAGGTGAAAGGCAACCATACATTGATAGCTCTCTCTTTCTCTGCCTCTTTCTCTCTTGCCCACTCTCTAAAAATAATAAATAAAAATTTTAAAAATAAACTTTAAAAATATATTTTAAAAATGTATTCATCAGTTTATTGTCTTCCAAGGTGAGGGATACATTATTCATGTAACAATATTCATCATTCAAAATATGTCTGTTCTTTTCATTTATCCTCAATCATCCGAACTTTGTCTTTGAATCATTTACCTCCTTATATTTATTTAGAGATTTCAGTGGTACAAATAATGTTATTTACACAGGTTGCTTAAGATACAAAATTAGAATTTAAAATAAAATATGACTATGAAATCACCTGGAAAGTAAGAATGCCAAATGAAATACTATACTCAAATGCGCATTACTGACTTGGATATCAAAATAATTAAAATGGAATTAATATTTCTCATTAAATAAGATGCAAACATAATAATGCTAATATAATTACACACTTAAATATGTTTAAATATACTTATACTTAGGTTTAATATATGTCTAATTTATTTTTACATTTGTGATAATGCCAATGTAAATACACATTTCAGCTTAAGCTACTTATTTATTGGTTCTTGGTATAGCATAGATGGATAATAATTTCACAAAGACAATTGGTATGAGGTCATTAGAGGCTAGATCTCCATGAGGTGTCTCACACAACATAGCCTCATACCACCTCAATCCCAACCCAATTTTATTTCCATTCTCTAAACATGACTGTAGAGTGAAGGAGAAATTCCCAAGCCTGAGTTCAGAATCCGTGTTAAATAGCCTCTTGGCTTGTAAATTTTTTATCTGTTTAGTTGATGTGTAAAATATATAATATCTGGAGGTACTTTTTAACTCTAAGATTCTAAGAATTTGTTAAATTGTATCTGAGACGTACACAAAGGAGTCAAGCTTGCTTTGTCCTGGTACAGGAAAAGCAAATAGCTTTCTTTGTATTTTCTAGTGCTCATAATATGTCACCACCCAATTTACAATCGTGTCAGAAATCTTGTATTTAATATATGCTACTTTAGGCTTTAAGCCTGCTCTCAAATATAAATTTAGAGAGATAATTGTAGGCTGTCATTTTGTAACTTTAACAACGTGATGAAATATATTTTCAGATTTCCTTCAAATTAAATGTCTAAATTACAAGGAACATGGCAACCACAATAACAATTACAAGAGATATACAGGAAGAGGGAAAGAGAAAGAGAGCTTGATGGGGTTTTTTTGTTTGTTTATTTTTAAAGATTTTAGTTTTATTTTCAAGGAGGAGGGATGGGAGGGAGGAAGAAAGGGAGAGAAGTATCCATGTATGGTTGCCTTTCACCTGTCCCCAGCTAAAGATCTGGCTGGAGACCAGGCCAGCAACCTGGTTATGTGCCCTGACTGGTAATTGAACCAGCACCCTTTGGGTTTGCAGGCCAGCACCTTATCCACTCTCAGCCAGGGTGAGAGCTTAATGGTTTGATAGAGATAATAAAGAAAGCTGGTTATGTACCTTGCTCATTAGTAATATTTATGAATAAAATGTAGCTCAATTAATAATAATATTAGTAATATTTACACAAATTCATATGTACATTTTATACTAATAAATGTGTTTAATGTTGTACCAAATGGCATTAATAAATTCTATAACTGTAGCGGATGTAGTCTTAGCCTATTAGAAAGTTTCAGTGCTTCTAAGGTGTGAGGTCAATTGCAAGAAGGACTTCAGAAGAACAGGAGATATTCTTCCTAAAAAACCTTTCTTCTGTTCTTGCCAACAGGTAGCTATGATGATCTAGACATTCCTAACGCTAAAAATAAAAAAGAAAATGCTCAGAAAGAATGAAACCTCATCTAATGCCTTTATATGTGCATATGTGTTTGCGTCTGTATATATGTCGAAAGTTTGAGAGGCATGCCGTCAACCAGGACTCCGTATTCAAGGGAAAGTTGAATAATACTTAACATTGAAAGTGGTCCAGTTGTAAAGCAGGTGGCACTGACCTTGAAGATAAATAGATTCAATGACATAAATGCTATTATTCTCTTGCTTTCAGGTCAAATATGTCTCAAAATTGTCAGCATCATTCTCTCTGGTCAACTTTTCCAAGGATTGGAGCCCTAAACTTGGACAATCTAGCCTCATACCCTGACTCTTCTGTAACCACAAGATATTAGCCTGACCAGCTGGCTTGAATTGCAAAAGTATCATTGGATTGGAACAAGGACTGTTGAAGGAAATGAAACACTATGATTAGCATCATTGTTCATATGACCAGGGAATGGTATGATATACTTCTCAGTATCATCTACAATTGTACAATATGTTCAGATAAAGAAAATTCTCAAAAGAAGTTATTGAGGAAGATAACATAAGAAATATTCACTATTAATAAGAATAATTCATTTTGAGGATTAGACACTAATGAGGAAAATAAATTATTACTAAATACCTCCCAACAATTTATATTATAAAAAATTACTATTATAAAATAAGACTCTCATTAAGGAAGTTCCAATTAATGCCAACTTCTAAATAAATCATGAATTAATCTCTTAATATTAAAGGGCATTTATTTTGTTAACTATTTTGTACAAGTGTTATAAATTATATTTTTCATATGGGTTGCTACCTTTTTATTCTATAATTATTAATTTAAAAATGTTCATTGCATTATGTGTTTGTCCTCTTATTCCAACTAAGTTAAAATTAGAATTAGATTACTTGAACTCTGAATCACAGCCTTGTGATTTAAAAAGTTTATGTTTCTACTCACCAATTTCCTAGCTACTACATATTGCATCTCCAAAGAAAGCTAATATTAATTAAATCAGAAGTCAGAATTGAGATTCTGAGGCCTGACAGATATGATTAACTTCAAAATATGATATTTTTAAATCTTTACACATGTTAAAACTACACTCAAAAGGGTGATAATCAATGTATTCTCATCTCACACCAGACGGTCTATTTTTTAAAAGATACTATGAGATATATTTATTTTCATGAAAAGATAGATGTTCCATTGAAAGCAAATTATCACAGGAGGGCTAAGTTTTGCTTGTAGAAATATGGAATTGACAGACTTTTGCTATCCCTCCTTTTAAGTACAACTAAACATCCTGGATATGATATATAAAATACAAGCAGAAGGGGGTTGTAAAAGTTAGAAGAGAAACGTTCACTTTTTCACCCAATCTCCCTACACTCCTCCCATCTGGCAACCATCAGTTGCACAGGACAGAATTTCTTGTCATTTTTATGTAAATATAAAAAACCCAAAGATGATTAGTGATGTGGAGCATCGTTTCATGTAATTGCTGGCCATGTGTTTCTTGTTTGGGAAAATGTCTATTCAAGGCCTTTACCCATTTTGTAATCATATTTTTTTCCTATAGTTCTAGGAGTTCATTATATATTTTGGATCTTAACCCATTATCAGACAGATGGCTTGCAAATATTGAGAAGGTCACTTTTATTTTGCTTATCATTTCTTTTGTTGTGCATTAGCTTTTTAGTTGGATATAATCCCCTTTGTTTATTTATGATGTTGCTTGTACTTTTGGTATCATATTAAAAAATCTTTACCAGCTGTCAGGTCAGAAAGCTTTCACAGCTCCCAGACCAGACACCAACATGAACATCAAGGAACTTTTTCCCTATTGCCTTTTAGTGGTTTTACAGTGTCAGTTATTACAGTTAAGTGTTCAGCCCACTGAGTTAATTTTTCTGAGCGGCCTAAACTAGGAGTCCCATTTAATTCTTTTGAATGTGGTCATCCAGTTTTCCCAACTCCATTCGCTGAAGAGACTATGCATGCTTTCCCCTTTGCGTCTTCTTGACACGCTTGTCAAATCTTAGTTGATGATATGAAAGTGTTCATTTCTGGGCTTTCTATTCTGTTCCTTTAGTCTATTTTTCTATCAGTACCATATTGTTTTGATTACTATTGTTTTATAATAAAGTTTGAAATCACAGATTGTGACACTTTCAGTTTTGTTCTTTCTCAGAATTGCTTTAGCTACTTGAGGTCATTTTGCAATTTATTTTTTCTTTATTTTTTTAACCAGTCTTAAAGTGATTTCTAAATACTTTTCTGATGTTACTGTAAGTGGGGTTGTTTTCTTAATTTCTTTTTCAGATAGTTTGTTGTTAGTGTATACAAATAGAACTGATTTTTGTATTTTGATTTTGTTTTCTCAATAGGTCTGTTATTATTTCCTTTATTATTCTAAAATTTTTATCTTTCTATATAAAATGTTACATAATTTCTACAATTTGTATAACTGACTGCTAACAGAATGTCTTGTCATTTTTGACTAAATATATATTTTTAAAAACAGAATATCCAGAGCAAGATTCAAAAGTTGTCTAATTTTAGCCTATTAATAGTTGGGAAGCAAGTTATACAAAAATATCAAAATGAATTCCAAGTTATATTCTATTGATTGATTGATTTTGGAGGACAGGAGAAAGAGAGAGAGAGAGAGAGAGAGAGAGAGAGAGAGAGAGAGAGAGAGAAATAGGAGAGATGTCCGGTTGTGTCACTTATTGATGCATTCATTGGTTGATTCTCATATGTGCCCCAAATTCACAATGGTAGCATATAGGGTTGATACTCTAACCAGCTGTGCTGCCCCCCACCAGATCCAAGTTATATTCTGTATCAGAGACAAATCATTGTTATGAAATTTTTACATCTATTCTTCAGTTATTTCAATTAACAAGAAAAATATAAAATAGAAAAAATAGCATGCTTACGTCAATTTTTAAGAATAATTAAATTTACAAATATTGTTGTTTTTGTGATATAGGAAGAAATACTTTTTTTTAAAGATCCCGTGTCTATTTTTATTTGATTATACATTTTAAAGATTGTACTCATTATTTTACAGAAGGAAGGGCAGAGAGGGAGGAAGAAAGGGAGAGAAGCATCAATGTATGGTTGCCTTTCACCTGCTTCCAGCTAAGGACCTGGCTGGAGACCTGGCTTGCAACCTGGTTATGTGCCCTGGCTGGAAATCGAACCAGTGACCTTTGGGTTTGTAGGCCAGCACCCTAGAAATAACTTTTTAAATATCACTATCACTGTTCATCAGATCTAAACTCCCATAAAATTACCCCTGCTATTTCCTGATAAATAATGTATGAAGGTTGCAGATAGACAGTGCAACAGATAGACAGTGAAAATGTAAGAAAATCACTGTGCATAAATGCTATCTAAACATATTTCAATTTCACTTAAATGTCTTAGGGCAACACAATTCATGACAATTTTAAAATAAGAATAACTTATAGTCAAAATAGTTAAATCAGATTATTATTAGCATCTCATTTAATTAGGTCAATTAGTTCTATAGGTAAGCCAGGGGCTCTGAAATTCAAAACAGCATTATTATAAAATCACTTCCATCTATAGAAATGAAATAGCAATATCAAGAGACAATGGATAGTATTGTCCATGAGGATTTGGTTTCTGTGTTCATTTTCTTAAACATTCATCCAATGTATATAATTATACAAATTTTAATGTGAAATATTAGCAGCCCCTTCCCCAGAGTTTTACTAATAAAATCTCTTAGGGCAACTATAAATTCTTTGTATTTGTTTGCCAGTACCATTCCCTTTAAGACTCTATATTACATAAATTTTGTACAATTGTTCTGAAACTTGAAAGTTTTGTGATCTTAATTAAATATCTCAGTTTGACCTATCTCCATTACTCCACAATTTTCAGGTAAATAAAATTAAACTTGAAAATAGGCATTTAAAAAAACATATAATTATGTGATATGATATAAACATGATAATTTTAATTGTGCTTTCACTCTTTTGATAATCAAGAGTTCTTCATAAAATAGACATATAAAGCCTTGTGGCACATTGTCATTTGAGAGTTCCAATTAATTCATAGCCTGATTATAGTCATTTCTTTCTCCTTCATTGTAGGGAGAATAAATTAAGTTTTGAGTTCTTTGTCTTGAGGCAGAATCTAGAGGAATTGATGTGAATATACACATATTTTATTAAATGGGCCTAAGAAATTTCTATGTCAAAGTCAAATGAACATATGTGGGTGAATAATTTTCCCCTACTACAATAATAACCATTTGCATGCTAGAGAATTTCATTAACTAATGATAATGACCTTATGTATTTACAATACAAATATACATTGCATTCAATGAGATTGTTAAGCTTCAAGATCAGAAAAAAACAAGCTCTAAGAAATATTCCAGTACTAATCCCAGTGGTGGTCAAATAACCTAGGAGAAAAAATAACTGGATGATAAATACTGCTTTTCTAATAACGCTTTAAAATATTTTAGCAAAACAAAATATATATATTCATATATCTATAACTATATCCCATGTATTTATTAATGTTCACAATTACATTTCATTTATTTTTGTGAGAAATAATCATAAATATGCAAAAGACTGTGGTCCTGGAGAGCTGAAGTAAAATTAAAAACCATGTAAAATAATCAATTTTTAAAGTTGAAATACCTATTCAAAAAATAAACTAGATGGGACATGTTTATAATCTAGAGCACATAATTGGTAAGGGTGTTAATGATAACAGTTCATAGTGGGAATAGATGGAAACCATCTATGTACTTGGTGGGTTGGCTCCCTGAAACAGATAATTCAACCATTTTGAGCAAACTAGTTCTTATCAGGAGATTTCTTCAAAGAAAGCTAAATTTTCTGCTGAATAAATACTGTATAATAAACTAAGAACACTTCTTTCTATCCCTACTGACTATCATCAAAGAAGATCATTTTGATTCTCTCAGTTTTAAAGCAAAAATGAATTATCTTCATAAATAAATTATACTTTTATTTTTTTCTTGAATATTCTGCTGAAATATAGTAATATAATCTCCTGCTTTTATTTTTCTGGAAATAAAACAGTTTTAGAGGGTTGGTAAAACAGTTACAATGTTAGTAAGAAAAGCCTCACTCAAAGTCCGAAGAAAACAATAAGGTTTTCTTTTTAATTAATAAAATGTCTGTGTTAACATATTATTAACCTTAATATATTTTTTAATATTTATTCTTCATTCTCAGGGTTTATGTTTCTGAGTTATAATCTCATCATCCTCTCCACTTCAAAACAATTTTTAACCCATTAACTATGAAATTGGATTTAACAAATAGAGTGAATATTATACAACAATGAGAATCACTATGGGTTTGTAGAGTTTGTGGCTTTCAAAACAGAAGCTCAAATTAATCAAATTAAAAATCTTTTAAAAGTCCCTTTAAAGAGTACCTACTCAAATATTCAGAGTAGTCATAATCAAAAGATTGCTCTTTTAATGGTGGATGGGTGCAGATTATACTTCTAAAAATCACAAGATATCTCACTAACCTAAGTATCTGATGATAAGTTTAGAACCTAGAAAATGGCATTAAAAAACATTTTTAAAAAATATTTTATTCATTATGTTTTTAGAGACAGGGGAAGGGAGATATGTAGAGAGGAAGAGAAGCATGAATGTATGGTTGCCTTTCACCTAAGGACCTGGCTGGAGACCTAGCTTGCAATCTGGTTTTGTGCCGTGGTTGGGAATCGAACCAGCGACCTTTGGGTTTGCAGGCCAACGCCTTATCCACTGACCCACTAGCCAAGGCAAAAGACATTTTTATCCCCACTAATTTTATCCCTACTAAATGTCAAATGATCAGCAATTTCCACATGTGTCTCCTTTATTTTGATTACAAGTAGTACATTTCCAGAAGCTTTATTTATTTGTTTCTTTCTTTATTGCCAAAGATACTTTCGCTTGATAGGGATGAGGTGAACAAGAGGAGGATCAAGCCTCCTGTGTATCTCTTAGTAGAAAAGTCCAGATGGATCATTTTAATGCAGAGCATTGGTAAATGGGTAGCTTAAAATCACCAGCAAAAGTTGCGTTGTGAGAGTACCATAAAGAAAAGTGAGGCTTACGCTTAGAAATGCATGATATTTAACAACTACATCTGATGATTCTACACTTTTTTTAGTAGAATTATTGTTTGTGGAAACATTCTGCTTGTCCCTTCTTAACTCATGTGATGGCTTCCATTCTAGAATGTTCAGAATACAGACCAGTTGTTTGATTTATCTTTATCTTTTCTCTGGAATCATTATTCTTAACCTTTGTTGTAATCATAGACCAGGTTCATCTCTTTTGATAGCATTCTTTTGGATATTTAATGAACTGTTTTGGTGTACCCTGACCTCTCAAAAACCCTTTCAAATTTTACTGAATATACTAATCACTTAAAATTTTTACCACTTTATTTATTATTATTTGTAGTATGTTGGTTATTGTTTTTAAAGATTTTATTCATTATTTCCAGAGAGCGAGGAAGGGAGAGAGGCAGAGAGGGAGAGAAACATCAATGTATGGGCCAGCTACAGACCTGGCTGGAGGTCTGGTTTGCAACCTGGTTATGTGCCCTGGCTGGGAATTAAACCAGCGACGCTTTGGTGCCTTATCCACTGTGCTACCAGCCAGGGCTTAAATTTTACCATGTTAATCCATAAATTCATCATTATTAAAATGAGTCACAGAAAAATGATAAGCTAATAACATTTGTTTTGGTTTAGATTTATGAACATAAATATTACTAACTGAGCTGTACCTTCTGTTAAAATTAGCTTTCTTTTTATTCTCAGAAACTTGATTACTTTGATTGTCTATTAGCATATTCAAATGTTCCTTAGGACTTTCCATTTTGGGGGAAGCAATTAATAAAATTATGAGTAAGTACCTTTAATAAAAATTTTGCTTCGTATGCTTAATACTTTATAATGTTCAAGTTTCATCTTATTTGTTTTAAGTGCATAAACTCTAAATACATTAGTTACTTAATCTTCAACTCAAAATTAATTCCTTTTAAATTTAAATTTATATACAGAATAAGATGTATAATATTTGTTCTATCTATGGTATGGATGCCACAAGGATATGTGCAGAAATTATAAAGTTTAGAAATAATAAAAGTAGTTAAATCAGATTATTATTAACATCTCATTTAATTAATTCAATTAGTTCCATAGATAAGCCAGAGGCTTATCTTAATTATCTTAATGCCTATATTTAGACTATTTAAAAATAGTCTAATGACCATGGCTGGAGGCAGGTGACAAGCAACCACACATTGATGTTTCTCTCCCTCTCTGCCTCTCTCCCTTCCTTTCCCTCTGGAAATAATAAATAAAATCTTTAAAGAAAAAAAAATAATCTAATGACTATTTTTAAAAACAAAACATTTAAAAAATGTATACACACACATAAGCACACATGCTCTGATTCCCAGTGGAAGCATGATCAATGGATGAATTAATCATACTTAAGTATATCTCATTAGTATGTCCTATCAGAGAATTAATTCTTTAAAGAATACTTGCAGACAATTATATTGTGATATGTTCTTTGGTGTGTAAAAGTCAAAATGTTACTTCCAAAGCAAATTGAATTGCTCTAGTATTCCCAAAATAATTTTACTGCAAGCTGAGAATGTCCCAAATATTTATAAAATAATTTACAAATATTTCTGTTGTTGGAGAAAAGTATAATTTAAACCTTTTGAATAGATTTTCTAATTCAAATTCATGTATTCTAAATTTAAGATACTTCTAATATTCACCTGGCATATCAGTTGAGATTAGAAGTTCCAAGAAATATATTAAATTCAAGAAAAAGACAAATACAGGCCTTGGCTGGTGGCTCCGTGGATAGGCACTAGCCTGTGAACCCAAAGGCTGATGGTTTGATTCCCCAGCCAGGGCACATAACCAGGATGCAAACCAGGTCTCCAGGAAAGTCCATGGCTGGAGGCAAGTGAAAGGCAAACATACATTGATGTTTCTCTCCTTTTCTTCCTTCCTCCCTTCCTCTCTCTAAAAAATGATAAATAAAATATTTAAAAATAAAAGAAAAAAGAAAAATATATATTGAATGGCATTCACCTTCACTTAACTCTATTTTTAAAATTTTCTTTAACATAAAGGTATTTCTTCTAAATAAAACATTACATATTACTTCCTCTTTATTAAATTGTTATTGATTAATTCACTTACAAAGAGCTTGGCTCTGATTAGTTCAAGTTCCTGATTTTTTGTAAATTCATCAGGTTGTAGAAAAAGGAATATATATATTTTTTGTAAATAGTGAAGATCACAAATCTACTATTCTACTCCTTCAGCAAATAAAAGGTTTTTAGACCTTTTGCAACTGTCTGACAATTGTATAAATGTCTTTAATATTAATGCGTTACTCTAACTTTTAGTATTCCTCAGAGAACCTTATACCAGAAGTCAGTTTCTATGCTTCGTAATGAAATACCATCTTGTTAAATGTTGTGTAAAGCTATGTCATTTTGTCTTTTCTCCTTTGTTACAACTGGCATGCCAATGTCATTATACATTCTTACTAAAACAAAGAAATTAACCAAGATAAGGCAATGAATTTCTGTAGCCAGTTATAATTACAAAACCTAGCACTAACACAATGTTTTATAATAAGTTAAAAATATAACAAATACAACAGCATAATATATGCCTAAGCAAAGTCTATGTATTCAAAATGAAATGGTGAATAAAGACAAATATCAAAATGAAGCAAATTAAGAAAAGATCTGTACTGAAATGTTTATTTATGGCTATTTCATCAGATGCTTGAATCATTAACACATTTAATTTCCTTTTTCATTCTTCACTTGTGATCTATAGTTTAGGATGCATAGTGAATTCTAAAATCATACAATATAGAAAGATAAATAGGTAAGTATACATATATACTTACCATAGATACATAAAATGGCAAGCAATCACTTAGCTACTCAAAAATATTTCTTTATCAATTCCATGTACCCATGAGTATCATGAAAGTTATTGGACTTAGAACAGAAATAATATTTGTTTCATTAGCATTATTAAGCTGAGTGACCCTTATCAATTTCTTAAGATTGAACATTATATGGCAAACAGGTTTAATAATATTTTTAAAAGTCTAGTTAAAGTTTTCAGAAATTATTTTAGACTAACAGAATCATTCTATGTTAATGAAGTCCCAATCTCAAAGTAGAGGTGTATAAAATATTTACAAAAATTATATGAATAGAAACTTTTTATTAATAATTTTAAGATGAAAACTGAATGCAATTTTACTGACATAGACAAAATACTTGTGTGATTTTATTTTTCATTATTTATCTAGATGCTTAAGGAGATAAAACAGTATTTTTTTTAATGCTGGAAACACTTATGTCACAATGCATTCACAACTCCTTATTTATAAAATATTATCATTTAAAATTAATTAAAGATCAAATCCTAATTGATATTCTCAAGAAAGGAAGAGGACTTCTAGCTGGTTTATTATGTTTGCACCAAACATTCATTGACTATAACCGATGAGATCTTTGACTATCTGCAATCATCAAAACAACCCAATGGAAATATAATAATTTAATTTATAGGGGAAGAAATTAATAGTCTAGATATGTAAGTAGTTTGCTCAAATTAGTAAGTGTTGGCTTTAGAAATAAACCTGGTGCAACGAATTCAAAATCTTTGCACTTTCTGCCATACCCTACTGACTCCTTGTAACTGCAGATAGTAATCCATGTGCCTTGCTTACTAAAAGATGGAATGTGAGCCATGAAAATATATACACAGAGTAATGTGGATTGAGAGCTGCATTACATTTTAAAATAAATTCCATAATATATTGATGTGTAATAATTTAACAAAGGGGACTTATTTAAGCAAGCCTACAGTTGAAGGAAGGTTCTTAGGTGTTCAGCCAGTACTTGAATGTACTTTCATTCGCAAAAATAAGGAAGAAAGCCAACTGTTCAGCTGCACTTATGGAACTCATAAATAGACTGAAAACTGATGATTTTTGGTGACAATAACAAAAATGCTCCATAGTGTAAATTATGGAAGGAAGAATTTTTTTTTTTTTCAATGTATGGCTGCCTTTCACCTGCCTCCAGCCACAGACCTGACTGGAGACCTGGTTTGCAACCTTGTTACGTGCCCTGGCTGGGGAATCGAACCTGCAACCTTTGGGTTCACAGGCCGGCACCTTATCCACTGTGCTACCAGCCAGGGTTTGGAAGGAAGAATTTAAAAAAAAACATCAATTTCTCCTCAAAACTGGTATGGGGTAGGTTGCCTGGGATAATGAAAAAATTGGGTATTAATTGACAATTGAGTTTCTACATACAGGTGAGAGTAACAGAGGGCATTTTGATAAACTGTAATCCAGACTTTTTATACAGGATAATCTACTACCTAGTACAACCAATAAAACTTACTTGAAAGTCATGGTAGTCATCTGTGGACATTATACTACTTTAATTAAAAAGCCAATAGAATATTTAATTAAAAAACTCAAGATCCCAAACAAAATATTAACTCATTTATGGGGGAAAGCTGGAACACACATAAGGTACTTCAAAGAAAATATAGATTTAAGTAAATAAATTATGATAACAATATTTAGAAGGAGAAATCAACAGAGATCAGAACAAAAAAATGAAGATAAAATGAAGGAAAGTAATAGAATACTTAAAAAGTTTAATCAAGGAGAGCCTACATTAAAAACAATAATCTATAAAATCATTAAAACCTTAGGCAGAATTTAGAGGTATCTGCCCCTGCAATAATAGGGAAAAATTATTTTGAAACTTAAAAAAATTCATGGACAAACAAAAGGAAAGATAATTTTAATATACAATATTTAATAAGGGTAAAGTTACATTTTCTGTTCAGCTAAAGAAAATATCAGCAAAATTCAAAGGGAACCAACTGTATGGGAAAACATAATTGCCAATGATACCTCAGACAAAGGTCTGATCTCCAAAATATATAAAGAATTAATGTGACTCAACACCAAGGAGACAGACAGCCCAATTGAAAAATGGGCAAAGGACCTGAACAGACAACTCACTGAGGAAGATATACAAAGGGCCCAGAGGCATATGAAAGAATGCTAACCATCATTAGTCATCAGAGAGATGCAAATTAAAACCACAAACAGATACCACCTCACACCTGTCAGAATGGCAATCATCAACAAATCAACAAACAACAAGTGTTGGCAAGGATGCAGGGCAAAGGGAACCCTCATACACTGTTGGTGGGAATGTAGGCTGGTGCAGCCACTGTGGAAAACAGTATGGGGTTTCCTTAAAAAACTAAAAATGGAACTGCCTTTTGATCCAGCAATTCCACTAC